>NC_069492.1:20469174-20506674 GCF_026875155.1 Cherax quadricarinatus
ACGGGCTGGAGTTTTGAGACTCTATGACCGCGGGTTCAATCCCGGCCGGGGGTATGGTTTATTTGCAATCGTGTCATTACGATTTCTTGAGTCAGTCTGAGCAGCATAATCTAGACGAGGCCTCACTAGTGATGTATAGAGCTGTAAAATAACTTTTGGACTTCTGTTACTTATACTTCTTGAGATAAATCCAAGTAATCTGTTGGCCTTGTTGCGCACACTGAGGCACTGCTGTCTTGGCTTTAGATTTCTGTTCACCATGACTCTCAAGTCTTTTTCACATTCTGTATGACCAAGCTCTACTTCATCTGGTTTATAACTTCGAGGGTTATTTTCAGACCCAAGGACTAGGACTTTACACTTGTCCACATTGAACTTCATCTGCCACTTTTCAGACCAAGACATTAATTTGTCCAAATCCTCCTGGAGTTCATTGCTATCCTCCTCAGAATCAATCATTCGGCCTATTTTTGTATCGTCAGGAAATTTACTAGTGTCACTTGTAATTCCTTCGTTAAAGTTATTAATTTAAATTATGAACAACAATGGGCCTAAAACTGATCCTTGTGGAATGCCATTAGTGACCAGTCCCCATTCAGACTTGACCCCATTAATGGTAAAACTCTGCCTTCTATTGGTAAGTCATGCCTCTATCCATGCTAGAACTTTACCTCCTATACCATGATCTGCCACTTTTCTTAAGAGTCTGTTGTGAGGTACTGAAATCCGAATAAACATCATATTCTTTATCACTGTCTACTGATCTAAGTCCATTATAATTGGCAGAACGATAATCAGGTACTAATACCGTATTATCCTTATTTTTGCACTTCCAGGTAATAATAAAGGTAATAGATTTGTGATCGCTTGTGCCAAGTTCTTCTGTGATCTCCAGATTTACGAGGGTTTCTTTATTTTACAAGTCTGTCAAGCTAATTATTACGTCTGGTAGGCTCTGTTACAGTTTCAGAAACCAGTCCTGAACTACTTCCAGGAAGTAACTGAACTCCAGATTACCAGTCAATGAAGGCCAGTCAATTTGACTAAAGTTGGAAACATAAACACATATGCAGTTTAATGTGATCCTTTATTGAGAACGTTTCGCCCACAGAGTGGGCTTTTTCAAGTCACACACAGATCTACCTGGGGTGGAAGGTACTTGAGTATTTATAGTCAAGTTCAGAATGTTGAGGTCAGGTGGAGAATGCTGCATCTGATGATCTACCGGGTGGGGTTATAGAGTCTTGGGTAGCTTGGCAGGGGTATTGGACAAGTTGTGAGTAGACCTTCTGCAGTGTTCTATGTTCTTATGTGGGATAGCGATGAAGAAGTTTCTTGGCAAGTGGTTCAGCTATGTTATAGAAGCCATTGTTCTGGATGAAGTTGTTGGTTATAGAGATAAGCGATGATTCCAGGATTCTTCGGTATTGAGTGTTGTCTTCTGTGGCGATAAGTCTTGAGTTTCTGTAGTTAATTAAATGGTTGTGTGAATTTGCGATGTTGTACACAGGCATTCCTTGTATCGTCAGTCCTGCTTGCGTATTGGTGTTCTGAAATACGTGTTTGGAGGTCTCTTGATGTTTCGCCCACTAAAGTTATAACAACTTTGTCCCAAAGAAGTCACCCTTATTTTCTATGCCAGGAGGTCGGTATATTACACCTAAAATTAATTTTTATTTAACTTTCAATAACTGAAAGCCTGTACTTACCTACGTCCTTTCTAAATCTAAATTCAGAAAGGACATGAGCAGATTGTAAACACATCTAATGTACTGTTTTTGTTCACACAGCCTTTGCGTCAAGCAGTGAAGATGTTCCGTCGTGGGTTGAACTGTTCAGATCCTAACCTGATCACAAACAACCTGGAAACCACCCCACTAACCGAGCACCAGATGGAGGAGGAGCCAGCTGCCTCCAACAGCAAGATCCGGCCCAAAAACTGCCAGAAAAGGTGCCGGAGGAATTGTAGTAAGAGATGCCAGAGGAACAGAGTTGCAAACTGCCTCAGCAACTGCACCAAAGGCTGCAGGAAGAACTGTAGGGATGGTCGAAACTCCCGTGGTAGGAACAGGAAGGGGGGTTCGAACCAGGGCCGTCCTGGTACAACCACAAACAGAAGGCCCAGCCAAGGTGACCTTAGCAGCGAAATGGGCAGCTTCGTCCCCTCCAGTATCGAAAAGTCTTCAAGTCAGGAAGCTGTTGAGAGCCCACAGACAACAGCGACACTTCCAGTCTAAACAGTATTTCACAGACTGAAAGATGCGTTTTAACTTAAACAAAACAAGACGGGGAAGCGCTAAACACGTAATAAACCTTGTCAAACATGTATGGTAGACTAATATCAACAACGTGAAGACTTACCCAGATGTTGTACATGTGTGTATCTTTATTTGTAGACGTTTCGCCCATCCAGTGGCTTTATCAATACAATACAAGAACATAATGGGAAGACCGTAGAACTATATACGGGAAAACAAGATAATCAATACCTTAATTTTGGAGTTGGTGAAGAGGGACTGATTACCTGGACTTTCATATAGAGTTTTACAGTTTTAGTTATGTCCCTGTATTGTATTGATAAAGCCACTGGATGGGCGAAACATCTACAAATAAAGATACCCAGGTTTCGGACATGTGTCTAAGTCCTCACGGTATCAACCTTGGTAACAAATACCGTCAAGTTGGTTTAGAAATAATCTTGGATGAACACTGGGAAATATCAGAACGTTTCGCTCCTGGGACCTTGGGTAAGGTCCCAGGAGCGAAATGTTGTCTAATATAACCCGGTGTTTGCTCACTTGTTTTTCTAAAAAATGCTAAACACGTATGTGCGTCACACAGCACACCAGGGGAATAGGAGGTATTAGTCATGGGGACGCATTAAACCCAAAGGGGCCACACAGAGCACTGGGAAATGGGGAGGGTAAATCAGGTTGGTGATGGGCAGTGGGACTGTGCTCAAACCTGTGAATTTTTGCGTCGATTTTTTTTTCTCTCTTATCTATGTCAAAAGACCAGGAAGGTCAAAATGACCTGCAGGTGACCTGCAGGTGACCTGCAGGTGACCTGCAGGTCATTGGCTAGGCACAGAACTATACCAGTGCTATTATATATAGTTTTAAGGCGAGTGTCATAGTAAGAGAGCCAATAGGTAATGCCTGACATGTGGAGCACTCACTGATAGGGGGCTAGTTTCTTACACTGTCTAAAGGGATTTTATAAGTCTTTTAAGACGATTTTCTCCACTCTAAGACAGTGGATCAAGCCTACACTATCCCAGACTATCACAGAATATTGCAGACTATCACAGAATATTGCAGACTATCACAGAATATTACAGACTATCACAGAATATTACAGACTATCACAGAATATTACAGACTATCACAGAATATTACAGACTATCACAGAATATTGCAGACTATCACAGACTATCACAGAATATTAGACTATCCTAAACAATCCAAGACTATCCCCATGGAGCCACAAACCCGCCAGGGCTCAATGGAAGGTTGTAAATCTTTGCTCCCACGATCCTCGGATCCAATTCCTCGAATCAAGAGCCTTCACGCCAGCATCAAGAAGGGTTCCAGGGTTTACTTAAACCCTGAATCTCTTTATTTTGCAATAAAACCCCATTAAAACTGTAGTTAAAACATTTTGCATTAAAACTCCCAGGTTTCTTACGTGTAAATCATTTACAACTTGTATTTAATAGGGGGAAATTGGGAGGTCATTAAGGCTGATCCGAGGAAGGGGAGGAATGGCCGCTCCATCTCCTCGGATCAAGAGCCCCTCGTGTGAGTACATTAATAAAAATGTTGTAAGTGAAATTTATTGTTTTTTAAATTTCCTGTTTTAGCAAAATTTCGATTTTTTTTGTCTTTAAGATCATAAGACAGGAGCACTGCAGGAGGCCTACTGGCCCATGTTAGGTAGGTCGATTAAGTCACATGTGGTACAGTTTTGCCTGTAGGTCTACATAGCCTACAGCCTCGGGGCCAGGAGTTATACCTCGACCCCTGCAACCACAGGTAGGTGGGTACAGTAGACTTCTTCAGTCGAGTCCAGAGGCAGCAGTGTAGTAGTGAACCTGGAGTTTACCTGGAGACAGTTCCGGGGGTCAACGCCCCCGCGGCCCGGTCTGTGACCAGGCCTCCTGGTGGATCAGAGCCTGATCAACCAGGCTGTTACTGTTGGCTGCACGCAAACCAACGTACGAGCCACAGCCCGGCTGGTCAGGAACCGACTTTAGGTGCTTGTCCAGTGCCAGCTTGAAGACTGCCAGGGGTCTGTTGGTAATCCCCCTTATGTGTGCTGGGAGGCAGTTGAACAGTCTCGGGCCCCTGACACTTATTGTATGGTCTCTTAACGTGCTAGTGAAAATTATATAATCAGTCCATCAACCTTGGATAAGTAGAATTGGAGGTGGTCAGTCCCTCAGCCTGATTCCCTTAGGCTGAGGGACTAACCACCTTGTTCTAGACCATGGAGCTGAACTCTTCTCCAGGCTGAGGGACTGACCACCTTGTTCCAGACCATGGAGCTGGACTCTTCTCCAGGCTGAGGGACTGACCACCTTGTTCCAGACCATAGAGCTGGACTCTTCTCCAGGCTGAGGGACTGACCACCTTGTTCCAGACCATGGAGCTGAACTCTTCTCCAGGCTGAGGGACAACCACCTTGTTCCAGACCATGGAGCTGAACTCTTCTCCAGGCTGAGGGACAACCACCTTGTTCCAGACCATGGAGCCTAGCTGACAGTCAGCCTATATAAAATATAGGTGACACAAATTACGATATACTACACAAGTGTATTACATAGTGCTTAAATAACACTACTGACAATGATACTAGGCTAGGATGGTACTAGGCCAGTATGGTACTAGGCCAGTATGGTACTAGGCTAGTATAATACTAGGTTAGGATGGTACTAGGGCCAGTATGGTACTAGGCCAGTATGGTACTAGGCTAGTATAATACTAGGTTAGGATGGTACTAGGCCAGTATGGTACTAGGCCAGTATGGTACTAGGCTAGTATAATACTAGGTTAGGATGGTACTAGGCCAGTATGGTACTAGGCCAGTATGGTACTAGGCTAGTATAATACTAGGTTAGGATGGTACTAGGCCAGTATGGTACTAGGCCAGTATGGTACTAGGCTAGTATAATACTAGGCTAGGATGGTACTAGGCCAGTATGGTACTAGGCCAGTATGGTACTAGGCTAGTATAATACTAGGTTAGGATGGTACTAGGCCAGTATGGTACTAGGCCAGTATGGTACTAGGCTAGTATAATACTAGGCTAGGATGGTACTAGGCCAGTATGGTACTAGGCCAGTATGGTACTAGGCCAGTATGGTACTAGGCTAGTATAATACTAGGCTAGGATGGTACTAGGCCAGTATGGTACTAGGCCAGTATGGTACTAGGGTAGTATAATACTAGGCTAGGATGGTACTAGGCCAGTACGGTACTAGGCCAGTATGGTACTAGGCCAGTATGGTACTAGGCTAGTATAATACTAGGCTAGGATGGTACTAGGCCAGTATGGTACTAGGCTAGTATAATACTAGGCTAGGATGGTACTAGGCCAGTATGGTACTAGGCCAGTATGGTACTAGGCTAGTATAATACTAGGCTAGGATGGTACTAGGCCAGTATGGTACTAGGCCAGTATGGTACTAGGCTAGTATAATACTAGGCTAGGATGGTACTAGGCCAGTATGGTACTAGGCCAGTATGGTACTAGGCTAGTATAATACTAGGTTAGGATGGTAATAGGCCAGTATGGTACTAGGCCAGTATGGTACTAGGCTAGTATAATACTAGGCTAGGATGGTACTAGGCCAGTATGGTACTAGGCCAGTATGGTACTAGGCCAGTATGGTACTAGGCTAGTATAATACTAGGCTAGGATGGTACTAGGCCAGTATGGTACTAGGCCAGTATGGTACTAGGGTAGTATAATACTAGGCTAGGATGGTACTAGGCCAGTACGGTACTAGGCCAGTATGGTACTAGGCCAGTATGGTACTAGGCTAGTATAATACTAGGCTAGGATGGTACTAGGCCAGTATGGTACTAGGCTAGTATAATACTAGGCTAGGATGGTACTAGGCCAGTATGGTACTAGGCCAGTATGGTACTAGGCTAGTATAATACTAGGCTAGGATGGTACTAGGCCAGTATGGTACTAGGCCAGTATGGTACTAGGCCAGTATGGTACTAGGCTAGTATAATACTAGGCTAGGATGGTACTAGGCCAGTATGGTACTAGGCCAGTATGGTACTAGGCTAGTATAATACTAGGCTAGGATGGTACTAGGCCAGTATGGTACTAGGCCAGTATGGTACTAGGCTAGTATAATACTAGGCTAGGATGGTACTAGGCCAGTATGGTACTAGGCCAGTATGGTACTAGGCTAGTATAATACTAGGCTAGGATGGTACTAGGCCAGTATGGTACTAGGCCAGTATGGTACTAGGCTAGTATAATACTAGGCTAGGATGGTACTAGGCCAGTATGGTACTAGGCCAGTATGGCACTAGGCCAGTATACTAGGCTATTATGGTACTAGGTCAGTATGGTGCTAGGCCAGTATGGTACTAGGCCAGTATGGTACTAGGCCAGTATGGTACTAGGCCAGTATGGTACTAGGCCAGTATGGTACTAGGCCAGTAATATAGCAGTGTGATGACCTGGCTGCTGGAACCTCCGCTCAAGTGGTTCTGCTGGCCAGTAATATAGCAGTATATTAACGTGGCTGCTGGAACCTCCGCTCAAGTGGTTCTGCTGGCCAGTAATATAGCAGTATATTAACGTGGCTTCTGGAACCTCCGCTCAAGTGGTTCTGCTGGCCAGTAATACAGCAGTATATTAACCTGGCTTCTGGAACCTCCGCTCAAGTGGTTCTGCTGCCCAGATAAATTCAATAGGATATTGTATTTCTTTGTATAATATACAATATAAGATTTATACGTTATAAATACATTATTAAGAACCAACAATGTCATTAAGATAATTTAATACAAGACGGAGGTCATGGAGTGATCGATTTTTTTTTTATTTTTCCTGTTTTTTTATTAATACAGACTAGTGGTAGCCAAAATTTGATAATAGAGAGGCTGGAAGGAGTAAATAAGAATATTAGAATTAGTACAATTTTTCGAAATCACAACAGTATAGTTTTGGCTTAATTTTTTCGATTGATTTAATGGTAAGATAAGATAAGATAAGATTTCGTTGGGATTTTTAACCCCGGAGGGTTAGCCACCCAGGATAACCCAAGAAAGTCAGTGCGTCATCCAGGACTGTCTAACTTATTTCCATTGTGGTCCTTAATCTTGTCCCCCAGGATGCCACCCACACCAGTCCACTAACACCCAGGTACTTATTTGCTGCTAGGTGAACAGGACAACAGGTGTAAGGAAACGTGTCGAATGTTTCCACCCGCCGGGTGTAAGTTTATTCAGGTATACACAAACACAGTTACATAGAATTATCATACATAGCAGCATATGTGTAGAGAACCTGGGATAACACAAAAAAGTCAGACAGAGTGACTTATTTCCATTGGGGTCTTGAGTTAATAGAGATTTTTTGAGTAATTTCAAACTGGAGTTATAATTTTAGGTATATTATAGTGGCGGTGTAGTATAGTGATGGTATAATTAAGTGTTGGGATAGTTAAGATGAGAGGTTTTGTTGTTATGGTTCTAAACTGATTATCAGACAAGGGACCTCATAGAATGAGCACTGCAGTGGGCCTGTGGGCCCACCCTGGGCAGGTCCATCACAGAACCAACCCACTGAATATTTGCCTAACCATCTTTCAAGACAATGGATTCTAGCTCTTGGGGCACTAGGTGTCTCAAGGAAACGGTTCGTAATGTTTCCAGCCGTCCCGGAGAATTGAACCCCGAACCTCAGTGTGTGAGCTGAGTGGATTGACGGTGGTCTGGTAGGTAAAGCTCCCGCTTCACACACGGAGGGCCCGGGTGGAAACATTTCGACGCGTTTCCTTACACCTGTTAAGATAAGAAGATAAGATTTCGTTGGGATTTTTAACCCCGGAGGGTTAGCCACCCAGGATAACCCAAGAAAGTCAGTGCGTCATCGAGGACTGTCTAACTTATTTCCATTGTGGTCCTTAATCTTGTCCCCCAGGATGCCACCCACACCAGTCGACTAACACCCAGGTACCTATTTGCTGCTAGGTGAACAGGAGAACAGGTGTAAGGAAACGTGTCGAAATGTTTCCACCCGCCCGGGAATCGAACCCGGGCCCTCCGTGTGTGAAGCGGGAGCTTTACCCACCAGGCCACCGGACCACCTGTTCACCTAGCAGCAAATAGGTACCTGGGTGTTAGTCGACTGGTGTGGGTGGCATCCTGGGGGACAAGATTAAGGACCACAATGGAAATAAGTTAGACAGTCCTCGATGACCCACTGACTTTCTTGGGTTATCCTGGGTGGCTAACCCTCCGGGGTTAAAAATCTCAACGAAATCTTATCTTATCTTATCTACGGTACACCTTGTTGGCTCAGTTATAATTAGTAGTAGCAAGCAGGTGTTTACAGTGCTAGTGAAGTCAAATACTTGAGGGCCAAGTGCTGGGATGTCCTCCATATTGAAGTCACCACCGGGAATCAGGTAATGTTGACACATCTCTGAGTCAATTATTAAATTTCTTAGTTTATAACTGTGTAAGGATTTGTGTGAGGCAGTCAATAGACTGCTCCAGTCTGGTGGTTAACGCTCTCGCTTCACACGGTGAGGGTCTGGGTTCGATTCCCAGCCAGAGTAGAAACATTGGACGTGTTTCTTTCCACCTGTTGTCTGTATTCCCCATCAGTAAAATGGGTACCTGGGTGTTAGTCGACTGGTGTGGGTCGCATCCTGGGACTCTGACTTAATTTGCCCGAGATGCTCAGCATAACAAGTGGCTTTCTATGTAGTAGTATGTCATTGTTGTCAGCTAGGACTGTATACCATGTACATGTACTTGTAGTAAATAAAGATTATTATTATTAGTTATTAGTTTAACAGTTTTATGACACAGGTACCTAAAGTTGGTACCTGACCAGCCGGGCTGTGGCTCGTACGTTGGTTTGCGTGCAGTCAGCAGTAACAGCCTGGTTGGTGATGCTCTGATCCACCAGGAGGCCTGGTCACAGACCGGGCCGCGGGGGCGTTGACCCCCGGAACTCTCTCCAGGTAATACTCCAGTTCATAACTATCGTGTGGGCGGTAGTTAGAAAGATAACTGAAGTAAACAGTGGCTCCAGGGACTCGGACCCAGAGCTTTGATTCTCCAGTTGTTATAGGCTTTTATTTAATTTTTTTTGGCGAGAATTTTCCAATGTATATTGACCATTTCTGTTTTGCTGTAGCCAGGTTAATTAAGACTGTAGAACTGTCCTCAGACAGGTGGCAAGACCACGGTCTTTTTTACCAGGTTTAAGGTTGTAGTTAAGTCTAGTTGGCTAGGTCCCTGGTGTATGTCCCTGGTGTAGGTCCCTGGTGTAGGACCCTGGTGTAGGACCCTGGTGTAGGTCCCTGGTGTAGGACCCTGGTGTAGGTCCCTGGTGTATGTCCCTGGTGTATGTCCCTGGTGTAGGACCCTGGTGTAGGACCCTGGTGTATGTCCCTGGTGTAGGACCCTGGTGTATGTCCCTGGTGTATGTCCCTGGTGTAGGACCCTGGTGTAGGACCCTGGTGTAGGTCCCTGGTGTATGTCCCTGGTGTAGGACCCTGGTGTAGGTCCCTGGTGTATGTTCCTGGTGTAGGACCCTGGTGTAGGTCCCTGGTGTAGGACCCTGGTGTAGGACCCTGGTGTAGGTCCCTGGTGTAGGACCCTGGTGTAGGTCCCTGGTGTAGGACCCTGGTGTAGGTCCCTGGTGTATGTCCCTGGTGTAGGACCCTGGTGTAGGTCCCTGGTGTATGTCCCTGGTGTAGGACCCTGGTGTAGGTCCCTGGTGTAGGACCCTGGTGTAGGACCCTGGTGTAGGTCCCTGGTGTATGTCCCTGGTGTAGGACCCTGGTGTAGGTCCCTGGTGTATGTCCCTGGTGTAGGACCCTGGTGTAGGTCCCTGGTGTAGGACCCTGGTGTAGGACCCTGGTGTAGGTCCCTGGTGTATGTCCCTGGTGTATGTCCCTGGTGTATGTCCCTGGTGTAGGACCCTGGTGTAGGACCCTGGTGTAGGTCCCTGGTGTATGTCCCTGGTGTATGTCCCTGGTGTAGGTCCCTGGTGTAGGTCCCTGGTGTATGTCCCTGGTGTATGTCCCTTGTGTAGGACCCTGGTGTAGGTCCCTGGTGTAGGTCCCTAGTGTAGGTCCCTGGTGTAGGTCCCTGGTGTATGTCCCTAGTGTAGGTCCCTGGTGTAGGTCCCTGGTGTATGTCCCTGGTGTATGACCCTAGTGTAGGTCCCTGGTGTAGGACCCTGGTGTAGGTCCCTGGTGTAGGTCCCTAGTGTAGGTCCCTGGTGTAGGTCCCTGGTGTAGGTCCCTGGTGTATGTCCCTGGTGTATGTCCCTAGTGTAGGTCCCGTGGTGTAGGACCTGGTGTAGGTCCCTGGTGTATGTCCCTGGTGTATGTCCCTAGTGTAGGTCCTGGTGTATGTCCCTGGTGTAGGACCTGGTGTAGGACCCTGGTGTAGGTCCTGGTGTATGTCCCTAGTGTAGGTCCCTGGTGTAGGTCCCTGGTGTAGGTCCCTGGTGTATGTCCCTGGTGTATGTCCCTAGTGTAGGTCCCTGGTGTAGGACCCTGGTGTAGGTCCCTGGTGTATGTCCCTGGTGTATGTCCCTAGTGTAGGTCCCTGGTGTATGCCCTGGTGTAGGACCCTGGTGTAGGACCCTGGTGTATGTCCCTGGTGTATGTCCCTAGTGTAGGTCCCTGGTGTAGGTCCCTGGTGTAGGACCCTGGTGTATGTCCCTGGTGTAGGACCCTGGTGTATGTACCTGGTGTAGGACCCTGGTGTAGGACCCTGGTGTAGGACCCTGGTGTTGTCCCTGGTGTAGGACCCTGGTGTAGGACCCTGGTGTATGTCCCTGGTGTAGGACCCTGGTGTAGGACCCTGGTGTATGTCCCTGGTGTAGGACCCTGGTGTAGGACCCTGGTGTATGTCCCTGGTGTAGGACCCTGGTGTAGGGACCCTGGTGTATGTCCTGCCTGGTGTAGGACTCTGGTGTAGGACCCTGGTGTATGTCCCTGGTGTATGTCCCTAGTGTAGGTCCCTGGTGTAGGACCCTGGTGTAGGTCCCTGGTGTATGTCCCTAGTGTAGGTCCCTGGTGTAGGACCCTGGTGTAGGTCCCTGGTGTATGTCCCTGGTGTATGTCCCTAGTGTAGGTCCCTGGTGTATGTCCCTGGTGTAGGACCCTGGTGTAGGACCCTGGTGTATGTCCCTGGTGTATGTCCCTAGTGTAGGTCCCTGGTGTAGGTCCCTGGTGTAGGACCCTGGTGTATGTCCCTGGTGTAGGACCCTGGTGTATGTACCTGGTGTAGGACCCTGGTGTAGGACCCTGGTGTAGGACCCTGGTGTATGTCCCTGGTGTAGGACCCTGGTGTAGGACCCTGGTGTATGTCCCTGGTGTAGGACCCTGGTGTAGGACCCTGGTGTATGTCCCTGGTGTAGGACCCTGGTGTAGGACCCTGGTGTATGTCCCTGGTGTAGGACTCTGGTGTAGGACCCTGGTGTATGTCCCTGGTGTATGTCCCTAGTGTAGGTCCCTGGTGTAGGACCCTGGTGTAGGTCCCTGGTGTATGTCCCTGGTGTATGTCCCTAGTGTAGGTCCCTGGTGTATGTCCCTGGTGTAGGACCCTGGTGTAGGACCCTGGTGTAGGTCCCTGGTGTATGTCCCTAGTGTAGGTCCCTGGTGTAGGTCCCTGGTGTAGGTCCCTGGTGTATGTCCCTGGTGTATGTCCCTAGTGTAGGTCCCTGGTGTAGGACCCTGGTGTAGGTCCCTGGTGTATGTCTCTGGTGTATGTCCCTAGTGTAGGTCCCTGGTGTATGTCCCTGGTGTAGGACCCTGGTGTAGGACCCTGGTGTATGTCCCTGGTGTATGTCCCTAGTGTAGGTCCCTGGTGTAGGTCCCTGGTGTAGGACCCTGGTGTATGTCCCTGGTGTAGGACCCTGGTGTATGTCCCTGGTGTAGGACCCTGGTGTAGGACCCTGGTGTAGGACCCTGGTGTATGTCCCTGGTGTAGGACCCTGGTGTAGGACCCTGGTGTATGTCCCTGGTGTAGGACCCTGGTGTAGGACCCTGGTGTAGGACCCTGGTGTATGTCCCTGGTGTAGGACCCTGGTGTATGTCCCTGGTGTATGTCCCTGGTGTAGGACCCTGGTGTAGGACCCTGGTGTATGTCCCTGGTGTAGGACCCTGGTGTAGGACCCTGGTGTAGGACCCTGGTGTAGGACCCTGGTGTATGTCCCTGGTGTAGGACCCTGGTGTAGGACTCTGGTGTAGGACCCTGGTGTATGTCCCTGGTGTAGGACCCTGGTGTATGTCCCTGGTGTAGGTCCCTGGTGTATGTCCCTGGTGTAGGACCCTGGTGTAGGACCCTGGTGTATGTCCCTGGTGTAGGACCCTGGTGTAGGACCCTGGTATATGTCCCTGGTGTAGGACCCTGGTGTATGTCCCTGGTGTAGGTCCCTGGTGTATGTCCCTGGTGTAGGACCCTGGTGTAGGACCCTGGTGTATGTCCCTGGTGTAGGACCCTGGTGTAGGACCCTGGTGTATGTCCCTGGTGTAGGACCCTGGTGTAGGACCCTGGTGTAGGACCCTGGTGTAGGACCCTGGTGTATGTCCCTGGTGTAGGACCCTGGTGTAGGACCCTGGTGTATGTCCCTATTGTAGTTCCCTGGTGTAGGTCCCTGGTGTAGGACCCTGGTGTAGGTCCCTGGTGTATGTCCCTGGTGTAGGACCCTGGTGTATGTCCCTGGTGTAGGTCCCTGGTGTAGGACCCTGGTGTATGTCCCTGGTGTATGTCCCTGGTGTAGGTCCCTGGTGTAGGTCCCTGTGTAGAACCCTGGTGTAGGTCCCTGGTGTAGGACCCTGGTGTATGTCCCTGGTGTAGGACCCTGGTGTATGTCCCTGGTGTAGGTCCCTCGTGTAGGACCCTGGTGTAGGACCCTGGTGTAGGTCCCTGGTGTAGGACCCTTGTGTAGGTCCCTGGTGTAGGTCCCTGGTGTAGGACCCTGGTGTATGTCCCTGGTGTGGGTCCCTGGTGTAGGACCCTGGCGTATTACCCTGGTGTAGGACCCTGGTGTATGTCCCTGGTGTGGGTCCCTGGTGTAGGACCCTGGCGTAGGACCCTGGTGTAGGTCCCTGGTGTATGTCCCTGGTGTAGGTCCCTGGTGTAGGACCCTGGCGTAGGACCCTGGTGTAGGACCCTGGTGTAGGTCCCTGGTGTAGGTCCCTGGTGTAGGACCCTGATGTAGGTCCCTGGTGCAGGACCCTGGTGTATGTCCCTGGTGTAGGACCCTGGTGTAGGTCCCTGGTGTTGGTCCCTGGTGTAGGACCCTGGTGTACGTCCCTGGTGTAGGACCCTGGTGTAGGACCCTGGTGTAGGTCCCTGGTGTAGGTCCCTGGTGTAGGACTCTGGTGTATGTCCCTGGTGTAGGACCCTGGTGTAGGTCCCTGGTGTAGGTCCCTGGTGTAGGACCCTGGTG
This sequence comes from Cherax quadricarinatus, assembly GCF_026875155.1. Classification (NCBI taxonomy): domain Eukaryota; kingdom Metazoa; phylum Arthropoda; class Malacostraca; order Decapoda; family Parastacidae; genus Cherax; species Cherax quadricarinatus. The sequence continues at coordinate 20,482,852 of NC_069492.1, forward strand.
TAGGTCCCTAGTGTAGGTCCCTGGTGTAGGTCCCTGGTGTAGGACCCTTGTGTATGTCCCTGGTGTATGTCCCTGGTGTAGGTCCCTGATGTAGGTCCTTGGTGTAGGATCCTGGTGTAGGACCCTGGTGTAGGTCCCTGGTGTACGACCCTGGTGTATGTCCCTGGTGTAGGACCCTGGTGTAGGTCCCTGGTGTAGGTCCCTGGTGTAGGACCCTGGTGTAGGACCCTGGTGTAGGTCCCTGGTGTAGGACCCTGGTGTAGGACCCTGGTGTAGAACCCTGGTGTAGGTCTCTATTGTAGGTCCCTGGTGTAGGTCCCTAGTGTAGGTCTCTGGTGTAGGACCCTGGTATAGGACCCTGGTGTAGAACCCTGGTGTAGGTCTCTGGTGTAGGTCCTTGGTGTAGGTCCCTAGTGTAGGTCTCTGGTGTAGGACACCGGTGTAGGACCCTGGTGTAGGTCCCTGGTGTAGGACCTTGGGGTAGGACCCTGGTGTAGGACTCTGGTGTAGGTCCCTAGTGTAGGTCTCTGGTGTAGGACCCTGGTGTAGGACCCTGGTGTAGGTCCCTGGTGTAGGTCCCTGGTGTAGGACCCTGGTGTAGGCCTCTGGTGTAGGACTCGGTGTAGGACCCTGGAGTAGGTCCCTGGTGTAGGTCCCTGGTGTAGGACCCTGGTGTAGGACCCTGGTGTAGAACCCTGGTGTAGGTCCCTGGTGTAGGTCCCTGATGTAGGTCCCTGGTGTAGGACCCTGGTGTAGGACTCTGGTGTAGGTCCCTGGTGTAGGTCCCTGGTGTAGGACCCTGGTGTAGGCCTCTGGTGTAGGACTCTGGTGTAGGACCCTGGAGTAGGTCCCTGGTGTAGGTCCCTGTGTAGGACCCTGGTGTAGGACTCTGGTGTAGGACCCTGGTGCAGGTCCCAGGTGTAGGTCCCAGGTGTAGGACCCTGGTGTAGGACCCTGGTGTAGGACCCTGGTGTAGGTCCCTGGTGTAGGACTCTGGTGTAGGACCCTGGTGCAGGTCCCAGGTGTAGGTCCCAGGTGTAGGACCCTGGTGTAGGACCCTGGTGTAGGACCCTGGTGTAGGTCCCTGGTGTAGGACTCTGGTGTAGGACCCTGGTGCATGTCACAGGTGTAGGTCCCTGGTGTAAGACCCTGGTGTAGGACCCTGGTGTAGGACCCTGGTGTAGGTCCCAGGTGTAGGCCGCTGGTGTAGTCCCCTGGTGTAGGACCCTGGTGTAGGACCCTGGTGTAGGACCCTGGTGTAGGACCTTGGTGCAGGTCCTTGGTTTTCTTTAATTTATTTGTTTAAGAGAAAACGGACATTGCGAGAGTATTAAAGCGGTAACTAAAGTATTTGGTTACCTTCTTTATTTTCTCAGAATATAATAGGTATAAAATATAATTTAGTGGATTTAGATGATTTATAACATATTATAGTTAGAGTTATAAATATGAAGATGGTGATGGGAATACATAGCTGTTGTAGGCATATATATATATATATATGTGTGCTATATTAAGGAGATTTAACACTGGATAACCCAATGAATTGGACAGTGACAGATACATTTATCTCGGTATATATGTATTTGTGTATGTGTATATGTCAATGATTGTATATAGTCAAGGAGGGTGTAATAGGCTGGACTTCGTGGGCACAATACCCAGGGTTCGACCCACATTAGGGTACAAGGGTTCAGTTTCTTGAAGACAGACCAGTTGGACCAAGGACCACAATGTAATATAATAATCTTTATTTCTACCAGTACATGATACAACTTATACAGACCATAGCTCACACCAGTGACATACTACTATATAGAAAGTCTCTTGTTTTGCTGAGTATTTCCCGCAAATTAGGTCAGTTTTGTCCCAGGATGCGACCCACACCAGTCCACTAACACCCAGGTACGTATTTTTACTGATGGGTGAACAAGGAAAACCGATGTTAGGAAACAAACCTAATGTTTCTATCCTTACCGGCAATCGAACCCGGACACTCAGCGTGTGAAGCGAGAGCTTTGCCTACCAGGCCACGAGTCACTCTGACTTTTTGGGGTAATCCTGTGCGTAATTACACATATACTGCTATGTATGATAATTTCCGTAACTGTATTTATGTATACCTGTATCTGAGTATACTTATAACCCAGCCGTAACAAGCGGCCGGTACAAAGTGTTGTAATATCCCTTGTGATTAAGGTCTGAGTGTACACACTCCACTTAGGGGATCACCAGAGTTGTAAATATTAAGTTGTACACGAATGGTGTACAATACCTACAAGACAAGGAGTGGAACCACAGTCGATGGCCTCCACTCCAAACCAACAGATACAGATACTAATGCCGGAAAAAATCCCCCCCCCCAGTACCAACAATACCACCAGTCCGATAACATTCTTCTTTGCAAATATACAGGGTCTAAAGCCAGCAACAAACAACAAAATACCTTTCATCCGTGGACTGCTTGCAGAGGCAAAGGCAATGTTCGCGGCTTTCACTGAGACCCACATAAAGGATCACTTGGACAACGAAATATGGATCCCAGGTTACAACCTATACAGATGTGACAGAGTGAACAGGCAAAAGGGGGGGGGGGTTGGCCTGTACATTGCAGAGTCACTTGTTTGCACAGAACTGCTAAATGCCTCATATGATGTAGTGGAAGTTTTAGCAGTAAAGGTCGAGAACCAAAACCTAGTCATTGTGATAGTCTACAAGCCTCCGGATGCAACATCCCAGCAATTCCAGGAACAGCTGTTAAAAATTGACCACTGTCTGGAAAATCTTCCAGCTCCTGCACCCAACATCTTGCTCCTGGGGGATTTCAACTTAAGGCACCTAAAATGGAGGAATATAGCAAATAATATTGTTGCAGTAATAAACACAGGAGGCAGCTCTGATGAAAACTCACACTCACACGAGCTTTTAAATCTCTGCACAAAATTCAATTTAAACCAGCAAATAATAGAGCCTACTAGACTGGAGAATACACTAGACCTCATCTTCACTAACAATGATGATCTGATAAGAAATGTCACCATATCAAAAACAATATACTCAGATCACAACATAATTGAGGTTCAGACATGTATGCGTGGAGCCCCAGACCGACATAATGAGACTAGTCACGAGGGAGCATTCACCAAATTCAACTTCAATAACAAAAACAAAGTGGGACCAAGTAAACCAAGTCCTAACCGATATAATCTGGGAAGATATACTAAGCAACACAGACCCCAACTTATGCCTAGAACAGATTAACTCGGTGGCACTCGATGTATGCACAAGGCTTATTCCTCTAAGAAAAAGGAGGAGTAGATGTAAAACAGAAAGAGATAGGCGCTCCCTTTACAGGCGACGGAAAAGAATAACAGAGCGGCTAAAAGAGGTCAATGTATCTGAAATGCGTAGGGAGACACTGGTCAGAGAAATAGCAAGCATCGAACTTAAGCTAAAAGAATCCTTTAGGAGTCAGGAATCGCGGGAAGAACTAAAAGCCATAAATGAAATCGAAAGAAAACCCAAAGTATTTCTTCTCCTATGCCAAATCAAAGTCGAGAACAACGTCCAGTATTGGGCCCCTACTTAAACAAGATGGGTCCTACACAGATGACAACAAGGAAATGAGTGAGCTACTCAAGTCCCAATATGACTCAGTTTTTAGCAAGCCGCTAACCAGACTGAGAGTCGAAGATCAAAATGAATTTTTTATGAGAGAGCCACAAAATTTGATTAACACAAGCCTATCCGATGTTATCCTGACGCCAAATGACTTCGAACAGGCGATAAATGACATGCCCATGCACTCTGCCCCAGGGCCAGACTCATGGAACTCTGTGTTCATCAAGAACTGCAAGAAGCCCTATCACGAGCCTTTTCCATCCTATGGAGAGGGAGCATGGACACGGGGGTCGTCCCTCAGTTACTAAAAACAACAGACATAGCCCCACTCCACAAAGGGGGCAGTAAAGCAACAGCAAAGAACTACAGACCAATAGCACTAACATCCCATATCATAAAAATCTTTGAAAGGGTCCTAAGAAGCAAGATCACCACCCATCTAGAAACCCATCAGTTACACAACCCAGGGCAACATGGGTTTAGAACAGGTCGCTCCTGTCTGTCTCAACTATTGGATCACGACGACAAGGTCCTAAATGCACTAGAAGACAAAAAGAATGCAGATGTAATATATACAGACTTTGAAAAAGCCTTCCACAAGTGTGACCATGGCGTAATAGCGCACAAAATGCGTGCTAAAGGAATAACAGGAAAAGTCGGTCGATGGATCTATAATTTCCTCACTAACAGAACACAGAGAGTAGTCGTCAACAGAGTAAAGTCCGAGGCAGCTACGGTGAAAAGCTCTGTTCCACAAGGCACAGTACTCGCTCCCATCTTGTTCCTCATCCTCATATCCGACATAGACAAGGATGTCAGCCACAGCACCGTGTCTTCCTTTGCAGATGACACCCGAATCTGCATGACAGTGTCTTCCATTGCAGACACTGCAAGGCTCCAGGCGGACATTGCAGACACTGCAAGGCTCCAGGCAGACATTGCAGACACTGCAAGGCTCCATCTTTCAGTGGGCTGCAGAAAGCAATATGAAGTTCAACGATGAGAAATTTCAATTACTCAGATATGGTAAACATGAGGAAATTAAATCTTCATCAGAGTACAAAACAAATTCTGGCCACAAAATAGAGCAAAACACCAACGTCAAAGACCTGGGAGTGATCATGTCGGAGGATCTCACCTTCAAGGACCATAACATTGTATCAATCGCATCTGCTAGAAAAATGACAGGATGGATAATGAGAACCTTCAAAACTAGGGAGGCCAAACCCATGATGACACTCTTCAGGTCACTTGTTCTATCTAGGCTGGAATATTGCTGCACACTAACAGCACCTTTCAAGGCAGGTGAAATTGCCGACCTAGAAAATGTACAGAGAACCTTCACGGCGCGCATAACGGAGATAAAACACCTCAATTACTGGGAGCGCTTGAGGTTCCTAAACCTGTATTCCCTGGAACGCAGGAGGGAGAGATACATGATTATATACACCTGGAAAATCCTAGAGGGACTAGTACCGAACTTGCACACGAAAATCACTCACTACGAAAGCAAAAGACTTGGCAGACGATGCACCATCCCCCCAATGAAAAGCAGGGGTGTCACTAGCACGTTAAGAGACCATACAATAAGTGTCAGGGGCCCGAGACTGTTCAACTGCCTCCCAGCACACATAAGGGGGATTACCAACAGACCCCTGGCAGTCTTCAAGCTGGCACTGGACAAGCACCTAAAGTCAGTTCCGGATCAGCCGGGCTGTGGCTCGTACGTTGGTTTGCGTGCAGCCAGCAGCAACAGCCTGGTTGATCAGGCTCTGATCCACCAGGAGGCCTGGTCACAGACCGGGCCGCGGGGGCGTTGACCCCCGGAACTCTCTCCAGGTAAACTCCAGGTAAACGAACCACTCATGTCACTAACGAACCGCTCATGTCACTAACGAACCGCTCATGTCACTAACGAACCACTCATGTCACTAACGAACCTCTCATGTCACTAACGAACCTCTCATGTCACTAACGAACCGCTCATGTCACTAACGAGCACCACCATCATGTCACTAACGAACCACTCATGTCACTAACGAACCGCTCATGTCACTAACGAACCGCTCATGTCACTAACGAACCACTCATGTCACTAACGAACCGCTCATGTCACTAACGAACCACTCATGTCACTAACGAACCGCTCATGTCACTAACGAACCACTCATGTCACTAACGAACCGCTCATGTCACTAACGAATCATTCATGTCACTAACGAACCGCTCATGTCACTAACGAACCGCTCATGTCACTAACGAACCACTCATGTCACTAACGAACCACTCATGTCACTAACGAACCACTCATGTCACTAACGAACCGCTCATGTCACTAACGAACCGCTCATGTCACTAACGAACCACTCATGTCACTAACGAACCGCTCATGTCACTAACGAACCACTCATGTCACTAACGAACCGCTCATGTCACTAACGAACCACTCATGTCACTAACGAACCGCTCATGTCACTAACGAAAACCCCTCATGTCACTAACGAACCACTCATGTCACTAACGAACCGCTCATGTCACTAACGAACCACTCATGTCACTAACGAACCGCTCATGTCACTAACGAACCACTTATGTCACTAACGAACCGCTCATGTCACTAACGAATCATTCATGTCACTAACGAACCGCTCATGTCACTAACGAACCACTCATGTCACTAACGAACCACTTATGTCACTAACGAACCACTCATGTCACTAACGAACCACTCATGTCACTAACGAACCGCTCATGTCACTAACGAACCACTTATGTCACTAACGAACGCATAACGAAGCCGAGGACTAACGCTGCGTCACATGGACTGAGAACACCATGGTAACTAAACCCAAACATATACAACAGAACCCCTCACAGTCACAAGAACATCAGCACTAACGACGCATAATAGAACCAGTAATAACGCTGCGTCACATGGACAAAGAGACAACAGTAATAATCAACAATGTAAACAACAAGTAACAGCAACAGCAGCAGAACAGCAGCCAGTAACAGCAACAGCAACAACAGCAGAAACAAAACGCAACAGTAAACAGCAACTAAGCCCAACCATCAGCAGTAACAGCAGCAACAACAGCAAACAGCAACAGTAACAGCAACAGCACAGTGGTCGTAGTAGCAGTTGGCAGCAAAACAGCAAAGGTAGAACACAGTGCGGTGGTGGGTTGCCCGACCATCAAGGTTGTAACACCCCCCTGCCCTTATCAGGCTTTTCCCCCTACCCACTGCCCTTGCCCCTCACCCAACCCAACACACACCACTACCCCTCCAATATGCCCCCTACCGTCCCCCCTGGAAGACCCGCCCCTTCAAATACCCTTCCCCCTTTAGATACCTCCCTCTCTCACTCTCCCCTTAATACCCCCCCGGTCAAATATCACAGCGTGCCCCTCCCTCACCCCCCTACCCAGCTGGAGGGCCAGCTGGCCAATGGGAGAGCTGGTAACAAAGATCCTGGTGGCTCTGCGAGGTTCAACGAACATTAAACAGCTCAGAGTGAACCCTGCGCGTACACTGACCTAAACACTTGCCTCTACGCGCAGGTATCGCTAGGGTAGGCCTTGGGTAGGTTTGGCCCAGGGTAGACCTGGCCCAGGGTAGGCCTGGCCCAGAGCAGATCTTGCCTAGGGTAGGCCTGACCTAGCGACAATTCGAAAATGACATAATATCGAAAACCAAATCTGACTCGAAGCTGTTGTACAGACACATCAGGAGGTAAACAACAGCCAGGGACCAGGTAATCAGACTGGGGAAGGAAGGAGGAGAGATCACAAGAAACGACCAAGGAACAACCAGCAAGTATTTTCAGTGGAGTCAGAAAGGACTCCAACAAACAAGGCTGGAAGGGTACACCATCAAGTGCTGGACACAATACACACAACAGAGGAGGAGATGTAGAGGTTACTACGTGAACTTGATACCTCAAAAGCGATGGGGCTGGGTAACATCTCTCCATGGGTCCTGAGAGAGGGAGCAGAGGCACTGTGTGTGCCACTAACAACAATTGTCAACACATCTAACGTAACTGAACAACTACCTGAGGTGTAGAAGATAGCAAATGTAATCCCAATTTTTAAGAAAGGAGACGACACGAGGCATTAAACTACAGACCAGTGTCACTGACATGTATAGTATGCAAAGTCATGGAGAAGATTATCAGGAAAAGACTGGTGGAGCACCTAGAAGAGTGGTGGAGCACCTAGAAGAGGGTAGAGCATCTAGAAAGGATTAAGCTTATACACGATAACAAGCACAGTTTCAGGGATGGGAAATCCTGTGTCACAGACCTACCGGAGTTTTACGACAAGGTGACAGAAGTAAAACAAGAGAGAGAGAAGGGTAGGTAGACTGCATCTTCTTGGACTGTAAGAAAGCTTTCAACACAGTACCAAGCATGAGATTAGTGCAAAAGCTAGAGGATTAGGCAGGAATAACAGGAAAGGCACTATAGTGGATCAGACAATACCTGACAGGAAGGAAACAACGAGTCATGGTACGTGACGAGGTGTCAGAATGCGGGCGCCTGTGACGAGCGGAGTTTCACAGGGGTCAGTCCTAGGACGAGTTCTGTTTCTGGAATATGTGAATGACGTGATTGAAGGAATAGATTCAAACGTGTCTCTGTTTGCAGACGATGTGAATCTAATGCACAGAATTCAAGTGGATGAGGATCAGGTAGAAGTATTATAAAGGGACCTGGACAGACTTCAAATCTGGTCCAGCAACTGGCTCCTGGAGTTCAACCCCACCAAGTGCAAAGTCATGAAGACTGGAAAAGGTCAAAGAAGACCGCAGACAGAGTACAGGCTAAGGGGTCAAAGACTGCAAACCTCACTTAAGGAAAAGGATCTTGGGGTGAGTATAATACCGAGCACATCTCCAGAAGCACACATCAACCAGATTACTGCTGCAGCACACGGACGCCTGGCAAACCTGAGAATAGCGTTCCGATACCTCAGAAACGAATCGTTCAAGACTGTACACCGTGTACGTCAGGCCCATACTGGAGTATGCAGCACCAGATTGGAACCCACACCTAGCCAAGCATGTAAGGAAATTAGACAAAGTGCAAAGGTTTGCAACAAGACTAATCCCAGAGCTAAGAGGTATATCCTACAAGGAGAGGTAAAGGGAACTAAACTGACGACACTGGAGGAGAGGAGGGACGGGGGTGATATGATAACGAAATTTAAAATACTGAGAGGAATTGACAAGGTGGACAGAGACAGGATGTTCCAGAGATGTGACACAGCAACAAGGTGACACAACTGGAAGTTGAAGACTCAGATGAGTCACAGGGATGTTAGGAAGTATTTCTTCAGTCATAGAGTTGTCAGGAAGTGGAACAATCTGGAGAGTGATGCAGTGGAGGCAGGATCCATACATAGCTTTAAGAAGAGGTATGATAAAGCTCATGGAGCAGGGAGAGTGAACCTAGTAGCCACCAGTGAAGAAGCGGGGCCAGGAGCTATGACGCGACCACTGCAACCATAAATAGGTGAGTACATACACTCACTGAAGCACTTAACCAATACAAACAGCCACACATCACCTTAATCCACTTCCTCGGATCAAAACACCAGCACCAGGTGGGTATGCACCCAACACCTGTGCTTTCTAATTAGGAAACACCTGTCGCTGTCATCCAGGTAAGCAGGTGCGTACCTGACATCCGCTTGGCACCGCTAGTAACTTTCCACACATGTAATTACAAAATAGAAAGGAAACGGGTTCGATTCCCGGTTGAGTTGAGCCATGTGTCTACTAACACCTGCTGTCACTGCTCACCTAGCAGCAAGTAGGTACCTGCGTGTTAGTCTACTAACACCTGCTGTCATTGTTCACCTAGCAGCAAGTAGGTACCTGGGTGTTAGTCTACTAACACCTGCTGTCACTGTTCACCTAGCAGCAAGTAGGTACCTGGGTGTTAGTCTACTAACACCTGCTGTCACTGTTCACCTAGCAGCAAGTAGGTACCTGGGTGTTAGTCTACTAACACCTGCTGTCACTGTTCACCTAGCAGCAAGTAGGTACCTGGGTGTTAGTCTACTAACACCTGCTGTCACTGTTCACCTAGCAGCAAGTAGGTACCAGGTGGTGATAGTCACTGTATCATGAAGGATCTTGAGGTTAACAGCACGAACATATCACCATGATAACACATGTATGAGAGAGAGAGAGAGAGGAGTGAGAGAGAGGAGATGAGAGAGAAGAGGTGATGGGGTTAGCAGAGAGAGAGGTCGAGTACAGAGAGAGAGAGAGAGAGGGAGTAAGGTCCTTGCTGTGCACTCTTCATCCCCCCAAATAATGTGTGTTATTCTAAACTGCACAGTCAGTATGGTGTTGTTTCAGTCAGTAGTGATGTTTAGCAGTCAAGAACTGGTGTTAGTCACAGTCAGTAGTGATGTTAGTACAGTCAGAACTGGTGTTAGTACAGTCAGTGTGATGTTAGTACAGTCAGAACTGGTGTTAGTTTCAGTCAGTTGTGTCTGTTAGGTACAGTAGAACCTGGTGTTAGTACAGTCAGTGTGGTGTTAGTACAGTCAGAACTGGTGTTAGTACAGTCAGAACTGGTGTTAGTACAGTCAAGTAGTGGTGTTAGTACAGTCAGTACTGGTGTTGTTACCTACAGTTAGTAGTGGTGTTAGTCTAGTCTACTGGTTTTTAGTACAGTCAGTATGGTGTTAGTACAGTCAGTACTGGTGTTAGTACAGTCAGTAGTGATGTTAGTACCAGTCAGAATGGTGTTAGTACAGTCAGTAGTGGTGTTAGTACATCAGTACTGGTTTTAGTACAGTCAGGTAGTGGTGTTAGTACAGTCAGGAACTGGTGTTAGTACAAGTACAATGGTGTTAGTACAGGGCAGTAGAGGTGTTAGTAAAAGTAGTACTGGTGGTTAGTACAGTCAGTAGTGGTGTTAGTAAGGGGCAGTACTGGGTTAGTACAGTCAGTATGGTGTTAGTAAAGTCAGTAGTGGTGTTAGTAAGTCAGAGTGGGTAGTTAGTACAGTCAGTATGGGTAGTTTGTACAGTTCATCATACTGGTTGTTTAGTACAGTCAGTACTGGTGTTAGTACAGTCAGTACTGGTGTTAGTACAGTCAGTACTGGTGTTAGTACAGTCAGTACTGGTGTTAGTACAGTCAGTGCTGGTGTTAGTACAGTCAGTACTGGTGTTAGTACAGTCAGTACTGGTGTTAGTACAGTCAGTACTGGTGTTAGTTACAGTCAGTACTGGTGTTAGTACAGTCAGTGCTGGTGTTAGTACAGTCAGTACTGGTGTTAGTACAGTCAGTACTGGTGTTAGTACAGTCAGTACTGGTGTTAGTACAGTCAGTACTGGTGTTAGTACAGTCAGTACTGGTGTTAGTACAGTCAGTAGTGATGTTAGTACAGTCAGAACTGGTGTTAGTACAGTCAGTAGTGATGTTAGTACAGTCAGTACTGGTGTTAGTACAGTCAGTACTGGTGTTAGTACAGTCAGTAGTGGTGTTAGTACAGTCAGTACTGGTGTTAGTACAGTCAGTACTGGTGTTAGTACAGTCAGTTGGATGTTAGTACAGTCAGAAACTGGTATGTTTAGTACAGTCAGTAGTGGTGTTAGTACAGTCAGTACTGGTGTTAGTACAGTCAGTACTGGTGTTAGTACAGTCAGTACTGGTGTTAGTACAGTCAGTAGTGATGTTAGTACAGTCAGAACTGGTGTTAGTACAGTCAGTAGTGGTGTTAGTACAGTCAGTACTGGTGTTAGTACAGTCAGTACTGGTGTTAGTACAGTCAGTACTGGTGTTAGTACAGTCAGTAGTGTGTTAGTACAGTCAGAACTGGTGTTAGTACAGTCAGTAGTGGTGTTAGTACAGTCAGTACTGGTGTTAGTACAGTCAGTACTGGTGTTAGTACAGTCAGTACTGGTGTTAGTACAGTCAGTAGTGATGTTAGTACAGTCAGAACTGGTGTTAGTACAGTCAGTAGTGGTGTTAGTACAGTCAGTACTGGTGTTAGTACAGTCAGTACTGGTGTTAGTACAGTCAGTACTGGTGTTAGTACAGTCAGTACTGGTGTTAGTACAGTCAGTACTGGTGTTAGTACAGTCAGTACTGGTGTTAGTACAGTCAGTACTGGTGTTAGTACAGTCAGTACTGGTGTTAGTACAGTCAGTACTGGTGTTAGTACAGTCAGTACTGGTGTTAGTACAGTCAGTACTGGTGTTAGTACAGTCAGTACTGGTGTTAGTACAGTCAGTACTGGTGTTAGTACAGTCAGTACTGGTGTAAGTACAGTCAGTACTGGTGTTAGTACAGTCAGTACTGGTATTAGTACAGTCAGTACTGGTGTTAGTACAGTCAGTACTGGTGTTAGTACAGTCAGTACTGGTGTTAGTACAGTCAGTACTGGTGTTAGTACAGTCAGTGACTGGTGTTAGTACAGTCAGTACTGGTGTTAGTACAGTCACGAGTACTGGTTGGTATTTGTACAGTCAGTACTGGTGTTAGTACAGTCAGTACTGGTGTTAGTACAGTCAGTACTGGTGTTAGTACAGTCAGTACTGGTGTTAGTACAGTCAGTACTGGTGTTAGTACAGTCAGTACTGATGTTAGTACAGTCAGTACTGGTGTTAGTACAGTCAGTACTGGTGTTAGTACAGTCAGTACTGGTGTTAGTACAGTCAGTACTGGTGTTAGTACAGTCAGTACTGAGAGAGGAGAGCACAGGTGAAATACCCCACAAAAGGAATGACATCAGCTGGGGTAGGAAGGAGGGTAGGAAGGAGGGTAGGAGGGGGGGTAGGAGGGAGGGTAGGAGGGAGGGTAGGTAGGAGGGTAGGAGGGAGGGTAGGAAGGAGGGTAGGAGGAAGGGTAGGAAGGAGGGTAGGAGGGAGGGTTGGAGGGAGGGAAGAAGGGAGGGTAGGAGGGAGGGAAGGAGGGAGGGCAGGAGGAAGGGTAGGAATGGGGTAGGAGGGAGGGTAGGAAGGAGGGTAGGAGGGGGGTAGGGGGAGGGAGAAGGGAGGGTAGGGAGGGGGGAAGGGGGGGAGGGCATGAGGAAGGGGGGAAGGAGGGTAGGAGGGAGGGTAGGGAAAGGGGGGTAAGAGGGAGGGTAGGAGGGAGGGGAGGAGAAATGGGTAGGAAGGAGGGTAGGAAGGAGGGTAGGAGGGAGGGTAGGAGGGAGGGTAGGAGGAAAGGGAAGAAGGGAGGGTAGGAGGGAAAGGAAGGGTAGGAGGGAGGGTAGGAGGGAGGGAAGGAGGGAGGGTAGGAGGGGAGGGAGGAAGGGAGGGTAGGAGGGAGGGTAGGAGGGGAGGGTAGGAAGGGAGGGTAGGAGGGAAAGGTAGGAGGGAGGGTAGGAGGGAAGGTAGGAGGGAGGAGGAGGGGAGGGAGGAGGGAGGGTAGGAGGGAGGGTAGGAGGGAGGCAGGGAAGGGAGGGAGGGTAGGAGGGAAAGTAGGAGGGAAGGTAGGGGGAAGGTAGGAGGAAGGGAAGATGGGGGAGGGGTAGGAGGGAGGGAGGGTAGGAGAGAGGGAAGGAGGGAGGGTGGAGGGAAGTAGGAGGAGGGTAGGAGGGAGGGTAGGATGGAGGGTAGGAGGGGAGGGTAGGAGGGAAGGTGGAGGGAGGGTAGGAGGGAGGGTAGGGGGAGGGTAGGGGGAGGGTAGGAGGGAGGGTTTGGAGGAAGGTAGGAGGGAGGGTAGGAGGGGAGGGTAGGAGGGAGGGTAGGAGGGAAGGTAGGAGGGAGGGTAGGAGGGAAGGTAGGAGGGAAAGGGGAGGAGGGAGGGTAGGAGGGAAGGGAGGAGGGAGGGTAGGAGGGAGGGGTAGGAGGGAGGGTAGGAGGGAGGGTAGGAGGGGAAGGTAGGAGGAGGGAGGGAAGGAGGGAGGGTAGGAGGGGAAATGGAGGAGGGAAGGTAGGAGGGATGGTGGGGGGGAGGTAGGAGGGAAGACGGAGGGAGGGTAGGAGGGAAGGTAGGAGGGAGGGTAGGAGGGAAGGTTTGGAGGGAGGGTAGGAGGAAGGGTAGGGAAGGAAGGTGGAGGGAGGGAAGGAGGGAGGGTAGGAGGGAGGGTAGGAGGGAGGGTAGGAGGGAGGGTAGGATGGAGAGTAGGAGGGAGGGAAGGAGGGGGGTAGGAGGGAGGGTAGGAGGGAAAGGGAGGAGGGGGGGAAGGAGGTAGGAGGGAAGGGTAGGAGGGAAGGTAGGAGGGGAGGGTAGGAGGAAGGGTAGGAGGGAGGTAGGAGGGAGGGGAAGGAGGGAAGGTAGGAGGGAGGGAAGGAGGGTAGGAGGGAAAGGGAGGAGGGAGGGTAGGAGGGAGGGTAGGAGGAAGGGTAGGAGGGAGGGTAGGAGGGAGGGAAGGGGAAGGTAGGAGGGGGGGAAAGGGAGGGTAGGAGGGAAGGTAGGAGGGAAGGTAGGGGGAGGGTAGGAGGAGGGTGGAGGGAGGGGTAGGAGGGAGGGAAGGAAGGGAAGGTAGGAGGGAGGGAATGGAGGGTAGGAGGGAAGGTAGGAGGGAGGGAGGTAGGAGGGAGGGGTAGGAGGAAGGGTAGGAGGGGGGTAGGATGGAGGTGAGGAGGGAGGGGTAGAGGGAGGGGAGGGAGGGGAATGGGAAGGAGGGTGGGGTAGGAGGAGGGTTAGGAGGGAAAGGAGGGGAAGGATTTATAATATTCTTTTTATAGGATTCAAATCACTTAAAAGGATTGGAAATGCCTTCTTTATTAGGATTCAACACCTTTAGAAGGATTAGGATGTAGTACATGAGATTCAACACCTAAATAGGATTAGAATTTCGTAAATATGAAATCATTACCTTTAAAAAGGATTAGAATGCCATAGTAAGGAATAGAGCATTAGACTCTTCGTCACTAGGCAACAAGAGATCCAGGTCCTGTAAGGAGTTCACACTCCCACTCTTGCTTGAAAGGGATTCTTTCCTTTTGTTTACGTTCTCTTTAGGTAAATTCATCTTCCAGCTCCTGGACCCAGGAGGATTGATCTCTTCGTTGTGAGTCTAATTGAGTATCAGTGTGCACCCTTGTACATGAGTGTACGTGGTAAGTGTACATGGGATGTGATTACGTACATGGAAGTACAGGAGATTGACAGTGTGCTGTTGTGGGTGTGTGTGTGTGTGGGTACTCACCTAGTTGTACTCACCTTGTGAGCGTTTGCGGGGGGTCGAGTCCGAGCTCCTGGCCCGCCTTTCATGATCGCTACTAGGTCACTCTCCCTGGAGCCGTGTGCTTTATCGTACCTCTGCTTAAAGCTATGTTTGGATCTGCCTCCACTACATCGCTTCCCAAACTATTCCACTTACTGACTATCTGTGGCTGAAGAAATACTTCCTAACATCCCTGTGATTCATCTGTTTCTTTTGCTTCCAACTGTGTCCCCTTGTTACTGTGTCAATCTCTGGAACATCCTGTTTTTGTCCACCTTGTCAATTCCTCTCAGTATTTTGTAAGTCCGTTATATTGTCCCCCCTATCTCTCCTGTCCTCATGTCGTCAGGTTGATTTTTCCTTAACCTCTCCTCGTAGGACATCCTCTTAGCTCTGGGTCTAGTCTTGTTGCAAAACCTGTGCATTTCTCTTGTTTCTTTACGTGCTTGGCTAGGTGTGGGGTTCAAACTGGTGCGCATACTCCAATATGGGCTAACGTATACGGTGTACAGGGTCCTGAACGATTCTTATTAAAGATGTCGGAATGCTGTTTGAGGTTTGCTAGCGCCAATATGCTAGCAGCAGTTATTTGGTTGATGTGCGCTTAGGGAGATGTGACCTGCGTGTTATTACTTCTCCCCAAGATCTTTTTCCTTGAGTGTGGTTTGTAGTCTCTGACCCCCTAGACTGTACTCCGTTGCGGCCTTCTTTGCCCTTCCCCAATATTCTTGACTTTGCACTGGTGGGGATTGAAACTCCAGGAGCCAATTGCTGGACAGTTATGCAGCCTGTCCAGTTCCCTTTGTCGTTCTGCCTGGTCTTCGAATCGAGTGGTATTATTCTTTCATCTTACTTCACGTCATCTTGCAAAACAGGGACACCTCAGAGTCTATTCCTTCCGTCATGTCGTGTTTGTGTGTGTGTTGTGTGTGATGTGGGGTGTGTGTGTGTGTGTGTGTGTGTGTGTGTGTGTTGTGTGTGTGTGTTGTGTGTGTGTGTGTGTGTGTGTGTGTGTGTGTGTGGTGTTGTTGTGTGTGTGTGTGTGTTTGTGTGTGTTTTTGTGTGTGTGTGTGTGTGTGTTGTGGTGGGTTGTTGTGTGTGTGTGTGTGTGTTGTGTGTGTGTGTTGTGTGTGTGTGTTGTGTGTGTTTGTGTGTTGTGTGTTGTTGTGTTGTGTGTGTGTTGTTTTTGTGTTGGGTTGTGTGTTTTTGGTGTGTGTGTTTGTGTTTTGTGTGTGTTGTGTGTTTGTGTGTTGTGTGTGGGTGTGTGGTGTTGTGTTGTGTGTTTGTGTTTTTGGGTGTGTTGTGGTGTGTGTGTGTGGTGTGGGGTTTTGGTGTGTGTGTGTGTGTTTGTGTGTGGGGGGTGTGTGGTGTGTGTGTGTTTGGTGTGGTGTGTTGTGTGTGTGTTTGTGTTTGTGTTTGGTGGGGGTGTGTTGTGTGTGTGTGTGTGGTGTGTGTGTGTGGTTGTGTGTGTTGTGTGTGTTGTTGTTGTGTGTGTGTGTGTGTGTGGGGGTGTGTGTGTGGTGTGTTGTGTGTGTTGGGGTTGTGTGTTGTTGTTTTGGTGTGTGTGGTTGTGTGTGTTTGTGTTTTTTGGGGTTTTGGGTTTGTTGTGTGTGTGTGTGGGGTTGTGTGGTGTGGTGGTGTGTGTGTGTGTGTTTGTGTGTATCGTTTTTAGGTTGCAGTGGTGCGTCTAGTCCTGGCCCTGTTTCTTCACTGGGGTACTAGGTTCACTCTCCCCCTGCTCCACGAGCTTTATCATACTCTTCTAAACTATGTAGGGATCCTGCTCCCACATCACTCTCCAATTGGTTTCCATTTCCCTACAACTCGTGACGAAAAAATATTTCCCTAACCCCCTGGAACCATCTGAGTCTTCAACTTCCATTGTGTCCCCTTTTTTGCGGTCACATCTCGGGAAACCCACCCTGTCCTGTCCCCCTTTGTAAATTCCCCCAGTTTTTGTATGTTGTATCTGTCCCCCCTGTCCCTCCTGTCCCCCAGTGTCGTCGGGTTTTTGATTTCCTTAACCTCTTCTCGTAGGACTTTCCCCCTTTTAGCCCCGGGGACGACTTGTTGAAAATTTTTCATTTTCCCTCTAATTTCTGACGACTTGACCGGGTTGGGGGGTTTTCCTCTGGGCTGCATACTCCAGTATGGGCCTACAACACGGTGTCAGTGCGTAAATATTCCTTACAAAGGGTATAGGAACGCATTCTCGGGGTTTGCTGGGGCCCCCCCTAGCTGCACAGTTATTTGTTGATGGGGCCCCTCAGGAGATGTGCTGGGTGTTATACTCACCCCAAACCCTTTTTTCCTTGGTGAGGTATCAGTTTTTGCTCCCCTAGTGCGTAAGTCACCTGTGTCTTCCCCAATCTTCAAGATTTTTGTCTTGGGGGGGGTTAAAACCCATTTGCTGGCCCAGATTGCAAACTTCCAGGTCCCTTTGTACTTCTCCCCGACCCCATCCACTTAAATTCTGCACATTAGTTCACTCGTCTGCAAAGGGGACACCTCTAATTTTTATTCCTTCCCCCATGTCTTCACATATCACTGGTCCTAGACTGCCCCTGGGGCCCCCCCGCTCGTCCTGCCCCTCTGAACCTCGTCACGACCATGACTGTTTTTTCCCCCCTGTGGGGTTTTTCTCTATCTATGATGCCTTTCCTTTATACTTGCCGGGTCCCTAGCTTTGCACAAATCCTTGAGTGGAACAGTAAAAACAGTTGCTTTGTAACAGATTTCCCCACCCCCGAAACCGTGCTGGTTTTCGCATTAGCTCGTTTCATTCTAATGCTCCCCCAAATTTTCTGGGTTGCTCCCCCCACTCTCTATGCCCACCACTTTCTAGGTCTCCACCACTCTCTGGGTGCTCCAACCTCTTCTGGGTGCTCCACCCACTTTAGGTTCACCACTCTCTAGGTTCTCCCCCACTTTTCTACGGTTCCACCAGTCTTCTTCTGATAACTTCTCCATGACATTGCATACTATACTTCTGACAGGGGTCTGTAGTTTAAGCTGACTGTCTGCTTTTTAAAAAAATTGGACTACATTCTAACTTCTACACCTCAGGTGGTTTTTCGTTTGATAGAAGTTTTGACAGTTGGCTAGTGGCCACCAGCCTCTGCCCCCTCCCTCAGGCCCCCATGGAGGGGATGTTCCCCGGGCCCCGTCACCTTTGAGGTTAAAGTTCACTTAGCCCTCTTTGCTTCCTCTCTGTTGTTTAAGTTCCAAACTTGTGTGCACCCTTCCATTCGGTTTACTGAGTTCTTTCTGTCTCCACTGAAAATACCCCCTGGTTGTTCCTTTTAGTTCCCTTTTGATCTCTCCACTTCCTTCCTCACCCCTGATTATGGTCCTTGGCGGGCGTTTTCCCCCTGATTGGCTGTGCACAGCTTTGGGTCAGATTTCTTTTTTTCTATGCATTCTCGTATTTGTCGCGGGGCCCTCTCTCCTTACTTCATTTTCATTTCTGGCAATTCGATAATCTCCTTATTTCCTGGCCTTTGTCTTCTATACTTTTTCCCTCTAGAAAACCCTTAGTTTTGGCCATCTGTTTGGGGGAAAACCAAGATCGTTCGTGTGTAACATGTGGTGGATATTTTGTGCAAACACCGTAACCGGTTTTAAGTGTTCCATACCTGAAATAGGTCTGGAACTTGCCTATCAAGAGGTTGTTGATGCGCACTTTTTCAGCGGTTTCGAATCTTTTAAAAGAGATTTTCCGCATGTTGATATAACAAAAAGTGACTGTGTTTGTACTGCCAATTTAGTAAATGGGTTCGAATCTGGTTCACCCCGGGCGGGGGAAGCGCTGGGGAGACCCTTCCACTTTTTTGGCCGCGCCTGCATCCTACCTGTCCAGCATTCTGTTGCTGCCAGCATCCTCCCCATCTGGGAGCACCCTGTTCCCCTGCCAGAAAACCCCTGTTGTCTCCCAGCATCCCTCCCGTTTCCAGCTCCTGCGTTGCCACATCCTGTTGCCTGCCAGCACCCTGCCGTTTTCCCAGCTCCTGCCGTCTGCCACATCCGTTCCTGCCAGAATCCTACCGTCTCCAGCACCCTGTTCCCTGCCACACCTTTTGTCTCCCAGCATCCTGCCGTCTGCCAGCTCCTGCCGTCTCGACACCCTGCGTCTGCCAGCGTCCAGCTGTCTAAGCAGAGAGGGGGCCCATTTACCCGGGGTGTGGGGGGCCAAGTAACCCCCACCGGGCCCATCACACGCCCCAAAGGGGGCCAAAATGATCAAAATCATTTTTAAAAAAAACCTGTTGGAAAAATTTTCAAAATTTGCATGGGGGGGGAGTGAGATAAGTAGGGTTCAACTCCTTTTAAAAGGTTAGAAACTCTAAATGGATTCAACACCCTTTTTGAAAGAATTAAATGTCTTTAAAGGGGTTTTAATCCTTTAAGAAGGAGTTGAATCTCTAAATGGGATTCAACACCTTTAGAAAGGGGAAATTTGAAAAAGCCTTGAAAGGATTCAACTCCTTTAAGAAGGATTAGAATCTCTATAAGGATCAAAACCTTAAGAAGGAATTTAAAATTTTTAATGGATTTAAACCCTTTAAGGGTTTGAATCTCTTAAAAAAGGATTTAATCCTTAAATAGGTTCTAATCCTTTAAGAGGTGGTGTGTTTTGGGGGTGTGTGAGTCATATAAGTGAAAATTAAATTTTAAAAGAAAATTCAGTACTTAAGTGATGTTAAGAGTTGCACGTTCCCAGCTTCCCCACCTCCCTAGCCTTCCCAGCCTTCCCAGCCCCCTAGCCTTCCTACCTCCCTACCTCTCTACCTTCCGACTCCCTAGCCTCAAAAGCCTTTCCCAGCCTTCCCCGCATTCTAGCATTTTTTGGGCTCCCCGCCTCCCCTAGCCTTTCCCACCTCCCTAGCCCCCCCTAGCCTTCCTAGCCTCCCTAGCCCCCTAGCTTTCCTAGCCTCCTATCTCTCTAGCTCCCCCCCCCTGCCTCCCTAGCCCCCTAGCCTCTCTAGCCTTCCTGATTGCCTAGCCTCAATGCCTTCCTAGCATTCCTACCTCCCTACCCCTAGGGTCCTAGCCCCCTACCTTCCTGATCTCCCTAGCCTTCCAGCCTTCTAGCCTTCCCGCCCCCCCTGGCCTTCCTAGCCTTCCCAGCCTTCCCGTCTCCCAAACCTTCCCAGCCTCCCTACCTCACTAGCCTTCCACCTCCCCCCCTCCCTAGCCTTCTAGCCTCTTTAGCCTTTTTGATCTCCCAAACCTCCCCGCCTTTCCCGCCCCCCTAGCCTCTCTAGCGACCCCAGCCTTCCTACCTTTCCCGGGCCCCATACCTCCCAGCCCCCTACCTCCTACCTTCCCAGCCTTCCTGCCTTCCTGTCTCCTACCTCCCTACCTCCCCCACCCCCCCAGCCTCCTACCTTCTTTGCCTTTGGTCCCCCCAGCCCCCCCTAGCCCCCCTAGCCTTCCCAGCCTCCCTGCCTCCCCCCCTCCCCAGCCTTCCCGGGCCCTTTCCTAGCCTTTCCCGCCTTCCGCCCCCCAGCCTTCTTCTCCCTAGCCCTTCCCACCTCCCTAGCCTCCCCACCTTCCTAGCCCCCCTAGCCTTAATACCTTCCCCCCTTCCTGGTTCCCTAGCCTTCCTAGCCTTCCCGGTTCCCCACCCCCACTTTTTTACCTTCCTAGCTTTCCAAACCTTTTTTAGCTTTCATAGCCTTCCCGTCTCCCCAGCCTCCCCAGCTTTTCCCAGCCTTCCCACCTTTCCCGGGCCCCTACCCCCCTAGCCTTCCTAGCTTCCTGGGTTCCCCCAGCCTCCCCAGCCTCCCTAGCCCCCCTAGCCTTCCTAGCCTTTTCCCAGCCTTCCTACCTTCCTACCTTCCCAGCCCCTTCCCACCTTTCCCTTTTCCTAGCCTTCCTGCCTTCCACCTTCCTACCTTCCAAGCCCTTTCCCGCCTTTTCCCTTTTTCCCTAGCCCCCCAGCCTTCCTACCTTCCCCGGGCTTCTTGGCCCCCCCTAGCCTCCCTAGCCCCCAGCCTCCCTAAACCTCCCTAGCCTCCCTAGCCTTCCCCGGTCTCCCCCAGCCTTCCTAGCCTCCCTAGCCTCCCTACCTCCCCAGCCTCCCCAGCCTTCCTGCCTTTCCAGCCTTTCCCGGTCTCCCTCCTCCCAGCCTTTTGCCTTCCCAGCCTTTCCCGTCCCCCCCCTCCCTGCCCCCTTCCCAGCCTCAAGCTTTCCTACCCTTAGGGCCCTTGCCTTCTAGCCTTCCCGGTTTCCCCGCCTTTCTACCCCCCTAGCCCTTTCCCAGCCTCCCTAGCCTTCCTGCCCTTCCGGGCTCCCTACCTCCTAGCTCCCCCTCCCTAGCCCTTTCCCACCTCCCTAGCCTTCCTAGCCTCCCTAGCCTTCCAGCCCCTCCCTCCCTAGCCTTTCCCAGCCTTCCCAGCCTTCCTCCTTCCCGGGCTCCCCACCTTTCTAGCCTCCCCAGCCCTTTCCCAGCCTCCCTGCCTTCCCGTCTTCCCGGTCTCCCCCCCTCCCCAGCTTCCCCAGCCCCTTCCCAGCCCTTCCCCCTCTCCCTACCCCCGCCCCCCTAGCCTTCCACCTTCCTGCCCTTCCCAGCTTTCCTAGCCTTCCCGGGCTCCCAGCCTCCCTAGCCTCCCTCCTCCCAGTTTCCCAGCCTTTACTTTCCTAGCCTTTCCCGTCCCCCAGCCACCCAGCCCCCAGCCCCCTAGCCTTCCTACCTTCTAGCCTTTGTGGCTCCCTAGCCTCCCTACCTTTCCCAGCATTCCTGGTCTCCTAGCCTCCCCAGCCCCCCTAGCCTTCTAGCCTTCCCAGCCTTCCAGACTTCCCCGCCTTCCGGTCTCCCTCCTCCTGCCTTCCTAGCCCTTTCCCGTTTCCCCAGCCTCCCCAGCCTTCCTAGCCCTTCCAGCCTTCCTGTTCCCCAGTCTCCGAGCCTTCCCAGCCTCCCCTCGTACCTCCCTGGTCTTCTCCTTCCTGCTCCCCAGGCTTCCTAGCCCCCTGGGCCCCCTAGCCTTCCTGGGTTTCCCCCGCCCCTTCCTGCCTTCCCGGTTCCCCAGCCTTCTTGTCTCCCTAGCCTTCCTGGTCCTCCCTAGCATTCCCCTCCCCCCCCTTCCTGGTCTCCCAGCCTTCAACTCCTGGCTCCCACCTTCCTGGTCTCCCTAACCTTCCTGGGCTCCCTAGCCTTCCTGGCTCCCCTACCTTTCTGGTCTCCCCTAGCCTTCCTACTCCCGGGCTCCCTAGCCTCCTAGCCTTCTGGTCACCCAGCCTTCCAGGATCCCTAGCCTTCCAGGGCCCCCTAGCCTTCCTGGTATCCCTAACCTTCCAGTCTCCCCAGCCTTCCTGTCTCCCTAGCCTCCTGGTTTCCCTAGCCTTCCAGGGCTCCTAGCCTTCCAGGTCTTCCTAGCCTTCCAGGTCTTCCTAGCCTTCCGTCTCCCTAGCCTTCCGGTTTCCCTAAACCTTCCTGGTCTCCCTAGCCTTCCTGGTCCCCAAACCTTTCCCGGTCTCCCTAGCCTTCCTGGTATTCCCCAGCCACCAGGTCTTTCCCACCTTCAAGGTCCCTTTCCCAGCCTTCCTGGTCTCCCTAGCCTTCCGGTTTCCCTCCTTTCCGGCTCCCTGCCTTCCTGGTCTCCCTAGCCTTCCCGTCTCCCAGCCTTCCAGCCTCCTGTCTCCCTACCTTCCGGTCCCCCCTAGCCTTCCTAGCCTTCCGGTCTCCTTTGCCTTCTTGGTCTCCCTAGCCTTCCTGTCTACTTAGCCTTTCCCGACAATTCCTGTCTCCCTAGCTTCTTGGCTCCCTACCTTTCCCGTCTCCCTAGCCTTCCTGATCTCCTAGCCTTCCTGGTCTCCCTACCCTTTCCCGTCTCCCTAGCCTTCTGGTCTCCCTACCTTCCTAGCTTCCTGTCTCCCCTAGCCTTCCGGTCCCCCCAAGCCTTTCCCGTCTCCTAGCCTTCCTGGCTCCCTAGCTCCTGTCTCCCAACATCCTACCTCCTGGTCCCCCTAGCCTTCCCAGTCTCCTGGTCTCCTACCTCCGGTCCCCTAGCCTTCCCGGTCTCCCTAGCCTTCCTGTCTCCTAGCCCTTCCCTTCTCCCTAGCCTTCCTGCTCCCTAGCCTTCCGGTCTCCCAAAACAATCCTAGCCTTCTGTCTTCCTACCTTTCCTAGCTTCCTGGTCTCCTAGCCTTCCTGCCTCCTAGCCTTCTGTCTCCCTAGCCTTCCTGGTCTCCCTACTTCCTGTCTCCCAACCTTCCTGGTCCCCCTACCTTCCTGGTTCCCTAGCCTTCATGTCTCCCTAGACTTCCTGTCCCCTACCTTCCAGTCTTCCTAGCCACCTGTTCTCCCTACCTCCTGATCTCATTAGCCTTCCTGGTCTCCTAGCCTTCCTGGCTCATAGCCTTCTGGTCTCCTAGCCTTCTTTTCCCTACCTTCCCCGGTGTCCCTACCTTCCAGGTCTTCCTAGCTCTGTCCCTACCTTCCTGGTCTCCCTAGCCTTTTGGTCTCCCTACCTTCCAGATCTCCCTAGCCTTCCTGGTCTTCCTAGCCTTCCTGGTCTCCCTAGCCTTCCTAGTCTTCCTGGTTTCCCTAGCCTTCCTAGCCTTCCTGGTCTCCCTAGCCTTCCTGGTCTCCCTAGTTTTCCTGGTTTCCCTAGCCTTCCAGGTCTTCCTAGCCTTCCTGGTCTTCCTAGCCTTCCTGGTCTCCCTAGCCTTCCTGGTTTCCCTAGCCATCCTTTTCTCCCTAGCCTTTCAGGTCTTCCTAGCTTTCCTGGTCTCCCTAGCCTTCCTGGTCTCCCTAGCCTTCCTGGTCTCCCTAGCCTTCCTGGTCTCCCTAGCCTTCCTGGTCTCCCTAGCCTTCCAGGTCTCGCTTGCCTTCCTGGTCTCCCTAGCCTTCCTGGTCTCCCTAGCCTTCCTGGTCTCCCTAGCCTTCCAGGTCTCCCTAGCCTTCCTGGGCTCCCTAGCCTTCCTGGTCTCCCTAGCCTTCCTAGTCTTCCTGGTCTCCCTAGCCTTCCTAGCCTTCCTGGTCTCCCTAGCCTTCCAGGTCTCCCTAGCCTTCCTGGTCTCCCTAGCCTTCCTGGTCTCCCTAGCCTTCCTGG
>NC_069492.1:20514174-20582670 GCF_026875155.1 Cherax quadricarinatus
AGAGTCTATAAATCTCTACTGGAAGGAAGGAGGGACAGGGGTCATCCTAGGAAAGGTTAGAGGGGGTAAAGCAGGTTTTGTGTGCGAGGGGCTTGGACTTCCAGCAAACCTATATGAGTGTGTTAGATAGGAGTTAGTGGAGACAAATAGTTTTTACGACTTAACATGTTGTTGGAGTGTAAGCAAAGTAACATTTATGAAGGAATTCAGGGAAAGTGGCAGGCCAGACTTGAGTCCTGGAGATGGAAAGTACAGTGCCGGCACTCTGAAGGAAGAGTGTTGACACGTTACACTTTTATACCTGTAGGGTAGGCAAACCTCTGGCAAGACAGTGATGGAGTGAATTATGATCAAAGTGTTTCTTCTTTTTTGGGTCACTCTGCCTTGATTATAACTGCTCGTTCTTGTTTAGCATGCAGTTAGTTCTCATAAAGTCCCTCTATATAGAGCAAGCCCTCACTTAACATCGTCGATAGGTACCTGGAAACTGTGACTTTAAGTGAAACGACGTATAACGAAACCAGTTTTACCATAGGCTAATTGATATAAACAAGAGTTAAGTTTCTAGATCGAGGTAGAGCTGAAAGGGAGGGTAGGAGTGCTTCAGACGCCACGACTATGGAGTATGTCGCTCTGGGGTGCTATAAAGCCATATACTTTGTTGATAAATTAGACACATGTGCAACTCTTGGGTATCTTTATTGAGGAAACGTTTCGCCACACAGTGGCTTCATCAGTCCATACAAACGAGAATCTTGAAGAACAGGAGGAGAATGAGGTAATCAGTTCCTCAGCCTTGAGTCGATGTGGTCAGTCCATCAATCTACAATCCTGTCAGACACTGCAAGATCTACTTACTCTGTTGTTGACATTTTTATTATTTTAGGTGTCACATGTTTTTCACAATTATATAAGAAGCACAACACACATAAAAACCGAATACAAACAGCCATAAGGAAGGAAACTGACGTAATATTGAAAGTGGGTAAGTTGTTGCGGCTTCCTTGTCGGCACTTACAGACTCGCCTGTTATTGTATGTTCACTACCAACCACGACTTGCCACTAAAGTTCCACTCTCAGCACTAGAACCATGTTGTTTTTCTTCTCGGTCTTCAAATAAACTTAAAACTTTCATTTCTATGACCATTAGAAAATATGGGGAGTTATGCCGCTGCATGTCCTCCATCCTGATATTTAAGTTTTTCCATTTTTTTTCCATTCCTGGCATGGCATTGATTTTTGTCATCAACGTTAAAACAAAACGACGTTAAGTGAGGATTTCCTGTACAGTCGGCTTTCTTATAAAGCTCCTCTATAGAGTACAATTTTTTGTATATGTGAGTGTCAAGGTTCAATCAGAACCGACCCTAGGGTCCAGTGATCCATATATTTCAGTAGCATATGTGAGCAATTCTACTATAGGGACGAATTCTATAAGGGAGGTCACTAACATAGTTCACATACAGGTGGCCCGTTGCCTGGTAGGTAACACTTTTGCCTCACACACTGAGTGTCTATGGTTCAGTCTCCAGCCAGGGTGTAAACATGGGGAATGCTTCGTTACACCTGCTGTCCCTGTTCACCTAACAAGTAGGTACCTGGGTGTTAGTGGACTGGTGTGGGTGGCATCCTGGGGGACAAGATTGAAGAACCACAATGGCAATAAGACAGACAGTCCTCGATGATGCAGTCTTTCTTGTGTTATCCAGGGTGGCTAACCCTCCAGGGTTGAAAATCCCAACAAAATCTTATCATATCTCTTATCTCTTGGTGGCCCGGTGGCCTGGTGGCTAAAGCTCCCGCTTCACACACGGAGGGCCCGGGTTCGATTCCCGGCGGGTGGAAACACGTTTCCTTACACCTGTTGTCCTGTTCACCTAGCAGCAAATAGGTACCTGGGTGTTAGTCGACTGGTGTGGGTCGCATCCTGGGGGACAAGATTAAGGACCCCAATGGAAATAAGTTAGACAGTCCTCGATGACGCACTGACTTTCTTGGGTTATCCTGGGTGGCTAACCCTCCGGGGTTAAAAATCCGAACGAAATCTCTTATCTTATCTTATATGTCTCTGGTTGTCTTCAAGATGGAGCTGGACAGACACACAAAGTCAGTACTTGACCAGCCAGGCTGTGGTTCCTACATTGGGTTATGTGCAACCAATGATCGGGTTTTGATCCACCAGGAGACGTGGTCATGGACCGAGCCACAGGGGCATTGACCCTGAAAACCATCTCCAGGTATCTTACAGTATCTTATCGCTTGTACTCACCTGGTCGTTGTGTTATTATCCCTGTAATAAAGTTGCTAGAATTACCGACAATATGTAAAGTAAAAGGACACATGTGCAGCTAATGTGATATTTTATTGTGGCAACGTTTCGCTCTCCAGGAGCTCTGTCAAGCCTTGATAAAGCTCCTGGAGAGCGAAACGTTGCCACAATAAAATATCACATTAGTTCCACTTGTGTCCTTTTACGTCATTATCCCTGGTTGTACTCCCTTTCTTTTTCCTCTTCCTGTCTGGTTCTCTCTTTCCTCGCGTCCAAATACTATGAGGGACTTTTCCTGGTCAATTTTTTTTTTGTGTGTGTGTGTTTTACGGCCCATGTTTTGTTAATCTGGTGTTTGTGTGTTAAGGGTTGGTGTTTTAATTTATGAATGTTTTATATTCGTTTTAGGATGGTAATTTTAAATTTGTGGGTCATGGGTTTTGTAGGGAGATGGTGTGTTTATGTGGTGAGAGTTTGTTGGTCCCTACTAGGTCCACTCTCTCCCTGCTCCATGAGTTTAATCATACCTCTTCTTGAAGCTATGTATGGATCCTGCCCCCACTACATCACTCTCCAGATTGTTCCACTTCCTGATAACTCTATGACTGAAGAAATACTTCCTAACATCCCTGTGACTCATCTGAGTCTTCAACTTCCGGTTGTGGCCCCTTCGTGTGTGTGTGTGTGTGTGTGTGTGCTCACCTAGTTGTAATCACCTAGTTGAGGTTGCGGGGGTCGAGTCCGAGCTCCTGGCCCCGCCTCTTCACTGATCGCTACTAGGTCACTCTCCCTGAGCCGTGAGCTTTATCATACCTCTGCTTAAAGCTATGTATGGATCCTGCCTCCACTACATCGCTTCCCAAACTATTCCACTTACTGACTACTCTGTGGCTGAAGAAATACTGTGTGTGTGTGTGTGTGTGTGTGTGTGTGTGTGTGTGTGTGTGTGTGTGTGTGTGTGTGTTTGTGTGTGTGTGTGTGTGTGCAGGCTATCAGGTGGTTGTGTAAGACACCATCATGAAGGTTCAGGGACTGTAACCTGCCCGCTTGGCGTTTTTCCCACCGGACACGCACGCAAAAATTACCCGTGTAGACAAACATAACGTCCCTCTGTCAGTCCTGATCCTGGTCCCCCCCGGTGCTATGCTGACACCAGGGGGCGCCGCCCCCTGCAACACAGCTCCTTGGCAATTCCTTCTTGATAAAGACACTTAAAGCAACTTTTCAGTTGAGGAAATGATGTGTTATTGGTTATGATCTTAACCATATATTTTACAGTGGTGGAATGGTAAGCCAGGGGAAGGCCTCGGCCAGATGACCAAAAGCTCCAGCTGTGGGTCATTATATGGCTATGACCCACATCAGGAAACCTAACCTAACCTAACCTAACCAAACCAAAGCTAACATAACCTAACCTAACCTAACCTAACCAAACCAAAGCTAACATAACCTAACCTAACCTAACCTAACCAAACCAAAGCTAACATAACCTAACCTAACCTAACCTAACCTAACCTAACCTAACCTAACCTAACCAAATCTAACCTAACCAAACCTAACCTAACCTAACCTAACCAAACCAAAGCTAACCTAACCTAACCTAACCTAACCTAACCAAACCAAAGCTAACCTAACCTAACCTAACCTAACCTAACCTAACCTAACCTAACCTAACCTAACCTAACCTAACCTAACCTAACCTAACCCAACTGAACCTAACCGAACCTAACCTAACCTAACCAAACCTAAGCTAACCTAACCTAACATAACATAACATAACCAAATCTAACTTTACCAAAGCTAACCTAATCTTTCCTAACAAAGTCTAAATTAACGTAATGTAAACTAACAGAATCTAACTTAAACTTACTTAAATTAACACAACCTAACCTTAGATGAACTTACCTGGCTTAACCAGGTGTCAATCCTACAATAGGGGTTACAATCCTACAACAGAGGATCCAATCCCACAAAAGGGGAAACCAGTCAACAGTTGTGGGATCCAATCTTACAACAGAGGATCCAATCCCACAAAAGGGGATTCCAGTCAACAGTTGTGGGATCCAATCCTACAACAGAGGATCCAATCCCACAAAAGGGGAATCCAGTCAACAGTTGTGGGATCCAATCTTACAACAGAGGATCCAATCCCACAAAAAGGGATTCCAGTCAACAGTTGTGGGATCCAATCCTACAACAGAGGATCCAATCCCACAAAACGGGAATCCAGTCAACAGTTGTGGGATCCAATCTTACAACAGAGGATCCAATCCCACAAAAGGGGATTCCAGTCAACAGTTGTGGGATCCAATCCTACAACAGAGGATCCAATCCCACGAAAGGGGATTCCAGTCAACAGTTGTGGGATCCAATCCTACAACAGAGGATCCAATCCCACAAAAGGGGAATCCAGTCAACAGTTGTGGGATCCAATCTTACAACAGAGGATCCAATCCCACAAAAGGGGATTCCAGTCAACAGTTGTGGGATCCAATCTTACAACAGAGGATCCAATCCCACAAAAGGGGAATCCAGTCAACAGTTGTGGGATCCAATCTTACAACAGAGGATCCAATCCCACAAAAGGGGATTCCAGTCAACAGTTGTGGGATCCAATCCTACAACAGAGGATCCAATCCCACAAAAGGGGATTCCAGTCAACAGTTGTGGGATCCAATCCTACAACAGAGGATCCAATCCCACAAAAGGGGATTCCAGTCAACAGTTGTGGGATCCAGTAATAGCCGTGACCGGACCTCCGGTACATTTACTGATGACTCTCACCCACCTCCCAGCACACCTGACAGCTGTGGGTGCAGGTGGGTGGTGAGGGTGGGCGTGGGTGGGTGGGTGGGTGGTGAGGGTGGGCGTGGGTGGGTGGTGAGGGTGAGTGGGTAGGTGGGTTAGGGTGGGCTATGTTAAGTCCGGACAACAAATTGGACAAGCGTGTTGTACAAGGGGTGTAGCCTAGGATGTTCGCAGGTGTGTGTGTGTTTGTGTGTGTTTGTGTGTGTGTTTGTGTGTGTGTGTGTGTGTGTTTGTGTGTGTGTTTGTGTGTGTGGTGTGTGTGTGTGTGTGTTTGTGTGTGTTTGTGTGTGTGTGTGCGCGTGTGTGTGTGTGTATGTTCGTGTGTGTGTGTTTGTGTGTGTGTGTGTGTGTGTGTGTGTGTGTTTTGTGTGTGTGTTTGTGTGTGTGTTTGTGTGTGTATGTGTTTGTGTGTGTGTGTGTTTGTGTGTGTGTTTTGTGTGTGTATGTGTTTGTGTGTGTGTGTGTGTGTGTGTGTGTACTTGTGTGTGTACTCACTTATTTGTAGTTGCAGGGGTTGATTCATAGCTCCTGGCCCCGGCTTTTCACTGACCGCTACTAGGTCCTCTCTCTCACTGCTCCATGAGTTGTATCATACCTCGTCTTAAAACTATGTATAGTTCCTGCCTCCACTACATCACTTGCTAGACAATTCCACTTCCTGACAACTCTATGACTGCAGAAATGCTTCCTAACATCCCTGTGACTCATCTGAGTCTTCAACTTCCAGTTGTGTCACCTTGTTGCTGTGTCCCATCTCTGGAACATTCTGTCTTTGTCCACCTTGTCTATTCCGCGCAGTATTTTATATGTCGTTATCATGTCTTCCCTGACCCTCCTGTCCTCCAGTGTCGTCAGGCCGATTTCCCTTAACCTTCCTCGTAGGACAATCCCCTTAGCTCTGAAACTAGTCTTGTTGCAAACTTTGCACTTTCTCTAATTTCTTGACGTGCTTGACCAGGTGTGGGTTCCACACTGGTGCTGCATACTCCAGTATGGGCCTGACGTACACAGTGTATAATGTCTTGAACGATTCCTTATTAAGGTATCGGAACGTTATTCTCAGGTTTGTCAGGCGCCCATATGCTGCAGCAGTTATCTGGTTGATGTGTGCTTCTGGAGATGTGTTTGGTGTTATACTCACCCCCAGATCCTTTTCTAGAGCGAGGTTTTCAGTCTTTGGCCACCTTGCCTGTACTTTCTCTGCGGTCTTCCCCGATCATCATGACTTTGCACTTGGTGGGATTGAACTCCAGCAGCCAGCTGTTGGATCAGGCTTCCAGCCTGTCCAGTTCCCTCTATAGCCCAGCCTGATCCCCAGCCGTTTGCATTCTCCTCATTAGCTTCACCTCGGCTGGAAAGAGGGACACTTCTGTGTGTTATGTAGTGTTCTGTAGAGTGTTATGTAGAGTGTTATGTAGAGTGTTATGTAGAGTGTTATGTACAGTGTTATGTAGAGTGTTATGTAGAGTGTTATGTAGAGTGTTATGTAGAGTGTTATGTAGAGTGTTCTGTAGAGTGTTCTGTAGAGTGTTCTGTAGAGTGTTCTGTAGAGTGTTCTGTAGAGTGTTCTGTAGAGTGTTCTGTAGAGTGTTCTGTAGAGTGTTATGTAGAGTGTTATGTAGAGTGTTATGTAGAGTGTTATGTAGAGTGTTATGTAGAGTGTTCTGTAGAGTGTTCTGTAGAGTGTTTTTCAGATTTAAGTTTTTTAAGTTTTGAAGTTTTTTTGGGGTTCAGTGTTTGTTGTTTGTAATTTTAATGTTCTGTAATTTTTGGTTTTTGAATTTTTTGTAAGGGGAAAGTGTTTTTGGAGTTTATGTAATTTTTTAAGTTTTTGTAAGGTTTGTAATGTTTGTAAGGGTTTTAAGTTTGTAGTTTTTGTAAGTTTTTGTAAGTGTTCAGTGTTTTAAGGTGTTTAGGGGGGTAATTTTTGTAGGTTTTTCAAGTTTTTTAAGTGTTTGTAATTTTTGAAATTTTTAGTTTTTTTAAGTGTTCTGTTTTTTAAAGGGGTGGTTTGAATTTCTGTTTTTTTTTTTTAAGTTTCAGTTTGTAATGTAAGTGTTTTTTTGTAAATGTTTTTAAGTTTTGTAAGTGTTAAGTTTTTATTTTTAAGTGTTTTTAAAGGTTTGTAAGTTTTTCATGTTTTTGAAATTTTTTGAAAGGGTGTTAATGTCGTGTTTGTAAAGGGTTATGTAAATGTTGTAAGTGTTCTTACGTGTTTTACAGGTTTGTAAGTTTTTATTCTTTTTGTAAGTGTTCTGTAATTTAATTTTTTGTAAGTGAATTTTTTGGGAAAGGGTTTGACTTTAACATGTTAGTAAGTGTTAGGAAACTGTTATGTACATGTTTTTTACATTTTTTTTATGTACAGTTTAGAAGTGTTATGGGGTCATTTATGTACTTTTTGTAAATTTTTTGTAATGTTTGACATTTTAAACAGGTTTTTGTACATGTTATTCATTTTTTAAAACATTTTTATGTACATGTTGTCAGTGTTAGTAATTTTTTTCATGTTTGTACTTTTTGTACTTTTTTTACATTTTTGTACTTGTTTACGGAACAGGGTAATGTAAAGTTTTGGGGTTATGTACAGTTTTAAGACAGTTTTACGTGTTTATGTACAGTTTTTTTTATGAATTTTTTTACAGTGTTATGTCGGGGAGTTTAACAGTTTATGACATGTTATGTACTTTTTTGTTTTATGACATTTTATTTTAACGTGTTACAGTGTTATTACATGTTATGTACATGTTATGTACAGTGTTATGACAGTTTATTTACAGTTTATTACATGTTTCATTTTTTTACGGTTTACAGTGTATTTTTTTACAGTTTTATTTACAGGTTATGTACATTTATTACTGTTTTACATTTTTATGTACAGTTTATTACTTTTTTATGTACAGTTTATGTCTTTTATGTCATGTTATGTACGTGTTATGTAATTTACAGTGTTTTGTCAGTTTTTTCTAACATGTTTATTTGGGACAGGTTAGTCATGTTATTCATTTTATGACATTTATGTACAGGAACAGTGTTGGTACAGTTTATGTACAGTTTATTAAAGTGTTTTTTAATTTTTAAATTTTAAAATTTTTTATGAAATTTTTTTTAATTTTTACAGTTTATTACAGTGTTTTTACAGTGTTTGTACGGTTATGTACGGGTTTAGTACAGTGTTAGTAAGTTTTACGTGTTTAGTACTGTTATTCTGTGTTATTTTCGCGTTTATGCAGTGTTATTACATGTTAGTACGTGTTATGTACATGTTAAGTGTTTTTAAAACATGTTTGTACGGTTAGTACATTTTGTTTACATGTTACTACTGTTATGTCAGTGTTATTACAGGTTTTACAATTACATGTTTGTACATTTTTAGTACAGTGTTAAAAGTTTTTATGTACAGTGAAGGTTATTTACATGTATGTAAGTTTAAAAGGTTTAGTAAGGTTTAATTTACATGTTTGTTAATTATGTACAGTTTTTTAATGAAAACAGTGTTATTACAGTGTTATGACTTTGTTAAGTTTTTCTTAAGTTTATGTACAGTGTTACAAGTTTTATGTACAGGTTATTTACAGTGTTTTTACAGTTATGTACGTGTTTTTTCAGTGTTATTAAACAGTGTTTACATGTTATGTAAATTTTATGTACAGTTAAGTGTTAGTAACATGTTATTAAAGTTTTATGTATTGTTATTTTTCCCTTTTTTATGTACAGTGTTATGTACAGTGTTAAAGGGTTTTAAAGTACATGTTATTAAGTTTGGTTTATTGTGGGAAACAGGTTATGTAAAAATTTTTTAGGTATTATTTTACAGTGTTTTACAGTTATGTACGTTTTTACAGTTTAAGTACATTTTAATGTACAATGTTAGTACTTGTTAGTCGGGATTTACGGTTAAGTGTTATTACATTTATTACAGTTTTTACAGTGTTTAGTACAAGTTTATGTTCATGTTAACATTTTTACGTACATTTAGTACTTTTTTACAGTGTTATTTACAGTTTTACGGGTTTTTGTACAGTTTTATGTACATGTTATTACAGTGTTATGTACAGTGTTAAGAGGTATGTACATGTTATGTACATTTTTTTTAAAATTGTACATGTTATGTACATTTTTTTTATGACAGTGTTACATTTTTTGTCAATGTATTTTAACAGTTTTAAACAGTGTTTCGTACAGAGGATTTTTACGTTTTTTTTAAGTACATGTTATTACAGTAAAAATTTACAGTTTTAGTAAGTTTAATGTAACAGTGTTACATTTTATTACTTAAACTTTTAGGTTTTTTATGTACATTTTTTAATTGGTAAGTGTTTATTTTGGTACAGTTTACGGGTTTTTAATTTTACAGGTTATGTACAGTTTTAGTACAGTTTTTTTTCGTGTTAGTACAGTGTTTTTAAGTTTACAGTTTTGTACGTGTTATGTACGTGTTTTTACATGTTAGTACAGTGTTGTACAGTTTATGTACAGGTTAGTACAGTTATAAAACATTTTACAGTGTTAGTACAGTGATATTTGTCATGTTATGTACAGTTTTATTACAGTGTTAAGTTTATTATTTTGTTAGTACAGTTTATTACAGTTTAAAAATTTAGTACATTTTAAAAGGTTATGTACAGTGTTATTTTCTTTTTTGTACATGTTTACAGGTTACGTACAGTGTTAAAACAGTGTTATTTTTTTACATTTTAGTACAGTGTTAACATGTTAGTACATGTTATACATGTTTTTAAAAGTGTTATGTAAGTTTTTTAAAAACAGTTTATACATGTTATGTACATGTATGTAAAGTTTTTTTACAGTTTTAAAAAGTTTTTTATTACAGTGTTATGTAATTTTAAACAGTTTAGTACAGTTTTATGTAAGTGTACGGGTTGTACAGTGTTATGTCAGTTTTTTTACATTTTTGTAGGGTTTTACAGTTTTTTGTACAGTTTATTTCATGTTAGAAAGTTAGGGACGGTTATGTACATGTTATGTAATGTTACAGTGTTTACGGGTTTTATGTCAGTGTTATGTACAGTTTTTCAGTTTTATTACATTTATTACATGTTTGTACAGGTTACATGTTATTGGGTACATGTTACACAGTTTATGTACGTTATGTCATGTTATTACAGTTTTAAACATTTTTACGTTTTTGTACATGTTATGTCATGTTTTAATTTTAAATGAAACGCGTTTGTACAGTTTTTATTTAATTTTTGTTACAGGGGTTACAGTGTTTGCGTGTTATGTAAGTGTTATTACAGTGTTACAGTGGTTTTATGTACAGGAAATTTTTTACGGGTTTTAATGTACAGTTTTAACATTTTTTTTAATTTACTGTTATGACAGTGTTCAGTTTTTTTCAAGTTTATGTACAGTGTTATGTAATTTATTAAAGTTGTTATTACAGTGTTACAGTTTTTGTAAGGGTTACAGTGTTAGACTTTTAAGTTTGGTTGTAAGGTTATGTACGGGATGCGGTATGTAAAGTGAATTTTAAAAGGGGTTGTAAGTTTTTTGGGGTTTTTTACAGTTTTGGTTTTTACAGTTTTAAAGTACAGATTATACAGTGTTATGTACATTTATGTACAGTGGTTATGTACAGTGTTTTTATTTTACATGGAAATGTTACAGTGTTATGCGGGTTTTTTACGGGTTTGTTTTTTATTACATTGGGTTAGTACATTTTTTTTACAGTGTGGTATTTACGGGTTTGAAGGGTTTATGACATGGGTTTTAAGTGGGTACAGTGTATTACATTGGTATGTACAGTTTGGGTATGTACAGGTATTTACTGTTATTACATGTTAGTACAGTTGGTAGTACAGTTTTTGGGATGTACATGTGGTTAGTACAGTGTTTTTACTGTTTTACATTTTTGTACTGGGGTAGGAAATGGGGTATGACGTGTGAGGACATGTTAGTACTGTTATGTACAGGGTGGGGTTTTGTACAGGGGGTTAAAATTTGGGTTTACATTTGGAAAAGTACAGTGTGGTTTTAAAAGGTGGTATTACAGTGGGGATGTACGTGTTATACAGGGGATGTACTTGGTATGAAAGTGGAAAGGTTGAAACATGGTATGTACAGGGTTTTTGTAAATGTGGTTTTAAAAGTGTTTATGACAGTGTTAGTACGGGTGGTATTACAGGGGTATGTACATGTGGTATTACAGTGGGGGGGTATTACATGTGGTATGTACTGGGGTTTTTACTTGAGTACAGTGTTAGACGTGGGAATTACATTTTTAAGGGGAGCAGGTTATGTACAGGGGGATGTACATTTTTTGTAATTTTTACAGTTTTAAAGTACAGGGGTATTACAGTGTATTACATTGGAAATTACAGTTGGTTTACAGTGTTATGACAGTTTTGGTATTACAGGGGGTTTAATGGAAACAGTGTTATGTACATTTGGGGGTAGTACATTTTGGTAATTTTAACAGTGTGGTATGTACAGTTTTGGTATGTACATTTATGAAAAGGGGGTATGTACAGTTTAGACATGTTATGTACATGGGGATGTCATGGGTATTACAGTTTTTGGTTTTCAGTGTTTGGGTTTAATTGAAAACAGTGTGGTATGTACTGGTATGAAATGTTATGTACATGGGGTATGAATGGGGTATTACATTTTTTTTTATTACGTTTTGGTGGGTATTACATGTTAGTACATGGGGTATGTACAGGGGTTTTTGGGGTATTTAAAAAAAACAGGGGGTTGAAATTTGTACATGTGGTAGTACAGGGGGTAGTACAGTGTTATGAAACATGGGTAGCTGTGGTAGACAGGGGGTTGGGGTTAGGTACAGTGTGGTAGGGTTTTTTAAACCCCCATTTATTACATGGGGATTACAGTGGGTTGACATTGGTATTACTGTGGATTACAGTGGGGTTTTTAAGGGGGTATTACATGTGGTATTACAGGGTGGTATGTAACATGTGGTATTCAAGTGTTTATTACAAAGTGTGGTATGTACATGGGGTAAATGTGGTAAACAGTGTTACGTAAGGTGGTAACATGTGGTTGTACAGTGTTTGTACATGTGTTGTCATGTTTTGTACAGTGTGGTTTTACATGGGGTATTACATGGTTTACATTGGGAGTACATTGGGTTTACAGGTTATACATGTGGTTTACAGTTTATGACTTGGGGGTGTACAGTGGATGTACTGTGGTTGTAAGGGTGTAGTAAGTGTGATGAAAGGGGGTTCTAAGGGGGATTAAAATTTGTGGTATGTACAGGGGGGTTGTATGTTTTCAGTGTGGGTAGTCTGGGTATGTACGTTAAGGGGGGGGGTGGATTACGGGTGGTTTTTACGGGGGTTTACGTCATGGGGGGTATGTAAATTGGGAGGTACATGTTTACTCAGGGTTTTTTGTCGGGGGGAAGACAGGGGGTGTCAGGTGTTTAACAGTGGGTTTTTTTCTTTTAAAATTTTGTATTAAAAATTGGTATGTACAGTTTTTTACTCGGGGGGGGTTATGTACGGTTTATTTTTACTGTTAGTACAGTGGGTATGTACGTTGGTATTACAGTGTTACTTACGGTGGAGTACATTGGGAAATGTCGGGGGTAGTCTTGGTTGTCAGGGGGTTATGTACGTGTTACGTACAGTGGGTATGTACAGTGTGGTAGTACAGGGGTATGTACGTTATTACATGTGGTAGAAAGTGGGTATGTACAGTGTGTATTACATGTGGAAATACTGTGGTATTTTACGTGTGTATTACAGTGTTGTACAGTGGGTATGAACAGTTTTAGTACATGTGGAGTACATGTGGTATTAATGTGGTATGTACATGTGGTATTCATGTGGTATTTACATTGGGTATTACAGTGGGTATGTCTTTTTCATTTCTTCACTCATATAAAGCAGTGGCATGTTGAAGTCTGACCATTTAATCACGCCACTAGCCATTTCCCGGCCCAAATTTCCCCATTTCCTTGTTTCCTATTCCCCATTTCTTTTGGGCCCTAGGGGTTTTCCCAGTGGGGCCTATGGTCCATAGGGTCTCTTGTAGTCCCAAGTGGGCCTTTGGGCCCTGTGGCCCTCTTCCCCCGTCCTTAAGGGTTTCCCGGTGGGCCCTATGTTTTCCCGGTCCATGGTTCCTGTGGGCCTTTTTTCCTGGGTTTTGCCCCGTGGTCCTTTGGCCCTAGGGGTTCCCGGGGGTCCCTATGTTCCTGGGGTCTTTTTTCCTTTTGGGCCCCTTTTTCCTGGGGCCCCGGTCCAAAAATCTCTTGGGGGCCCCGGTCCCATATTCCCCGGTGGGTTTTTAGGGGCCTATATCCTTGGGGGGTTTTGGGTTTTTTAGTCCCCGGGGGTCCCCGGGGGTCCCGGGGTTGGGGGTTTTCCCGGGGGCCAGGCCGGTGCTCATGGTAAACAAACGAAAACTTACACAATGAAACATAAAATTTATAAACTCTCACGAGTGAAACATAACTTTATAAAGCCACACGAGTGAAAAATAACTTGGTAAAGCTCACCTGATGAAAAAAAACTTGAAAACTCTAACCCGAGTGAAACAAACTTGAAAAGCCTACACGAGTGAAAATAACTTTAAAGCTTACACAGTGAAACATAACTTATAAAGCTCACACGAGTAAAAAAAATAACTGTGATAAACTTCACTGATAAAAATAACTTTATAAAGCTCACACGATGAAACATAACTTTTTAAAGCTCTACCTGAGGGAAACAAACTTATAAAGCTCTATACTGATAAACATAAATTGAAAGCCTACACTGATGAAAAAAATAACTTTAAAGCTCTACACTGAGGGAAAAATAACTTGATAAGCTCTCCCCTGATGAAACATACTTTATAAACTCAACTTTTATAAAAAATAACTTGAAAAGTCTACATGAGGAAACCCTAACTGAAAAGCTCTCACTATAAACAAATATAAAGCCTACATAAAACATAACTTGAAAAGTCTACACGAGTGAAACATAACTTGATAAAACTCAACATGATAAACAAACTTTAAAAGCCTACCTATGAAAAAATAACTTGAAAAGCCTACACTGATAAACATAACTTGAAAACCCCCTACACGAGTAAAAATAACTTGATAAAGCCTTTCACAAATTAAAAATAACTTGAAAACTTTACACGGTAAACAAATTGTAAAGCTCTACACTATAAACAAAAAATTATAAAAAACTTACACTGATGAAACATAACTTGATAAAGCTCTACACTGAGTGAAACAACAAAAATTTGGGGAAAAAAAGGAAAATACTTAAAAGCCTAAAAGTCAAAAGACGGAACAAGAGTGTTAACATAAAACTCAACTGGCTTTTTCCAGGAAAATCCCTTAAAAATACGATCTGGAGCCTATTTAAACTTAAAAACTGGTATGAAGCTCCAGTGAAAACCCTTGGGTCTTAAAAGCTGGACGAACTCCATGGACCTATGGGGTCTTAAAGCGGGGACGAAGCTCCATTGGACCTAGGTTCTTAAACGTGTGAACTCCAATGGGCCCAGGTGTCTTTAAAAAGGGTTGGTAAGCTTTGGGGGGCCATGGGCTTTTTTTGGGTTTAAAACCCATGGAGCCCCCCAAGGGGCTTAAAGCTGTACTAACTCCATGGAGCCTAGGTGTCTTAAAGCTGGTGACGAAGCCCAGTGGCCAGTTCAAAATGGGGACTGAACTCCCGGGGGGGATTGCCCTTTAAAACTTGCGAAAATTGACCTATGGTTTCTTCTTTACGAACTTTCCCCCAACTATTTCTTTTAAACACTCCTTTTTTCTCTCCCCCCCCCCCCTTGGGCCTTGGGGCTGGGAAATTAACCAACCCGGCTTTTTTCCCCCGAGAAAAATTTCCCCCCTTTTCCCCCCCCCCCCTTTCCATCCCCCCCTCCCGCCCAAATTTCCTTTTTCCCCCCTCCCCCCTCCCCCCTCCCCCTTTGCCCTTTTTTTTTGTCTTTGGGATTTCCCACGGGGGAGGTCCGAAAAAAGGTCCCGGGGGGGCCCCCCATTCTTGGGGCTTTGGGGCGAGTTTTGGGGGAAATTCCCGGATTCCCATTTTGGGGATTTCCCCGGGTACTTTGGGCTTTTGGGGCCATGATCCTTTGGGGCCCCTTTTGGCCGGGGGGTTTTTCCCAAATTTCTTTGTGCAATTTCCGCCCCCCTTTTTTCCCCCCTTTTTATTATTCTTCCCTTGTTTTTTTCTAAAGGGGGGGAGGACTTCCATGCGCCTGCCACCCGGGGGGGCCTTTGCCCCGGTAGACGGCCCTTTACCTCCAGGAATAAACCCTCCCCGGGCCCCCCTTTTTTTTCTTTTTTTTATTTTTTTTTTTCTTTCTTTTTCTTTTTTTTTCTTTTCCCCAAAAAAAAGGTCCCCCCCCAGGCCCCAAATTTTAAACCGCCCCCGCCCCTTTTTTCCCACCCCCTCCCCCCTGCTTTGAACTTTCAAACTTCCTCATCCTTTTTTAAAAAATTCCTCTTTTTCCCCCCCCCCTTTATTTTTGAGCCTGACTAAAACCCTTCATTTATCAACCCTTCCCCTCCCTTTCTTTCTTTTGGCCCCCCCCCGTGGGGGAACAAAAACCCACCCTTTTAAGAAATTTTTTCCCCCTAAAGTAACGACAAATTCCTCGATTTTACTCTACTTCCCCCTGTTTTCCCAAAACGTCCCTCCCCTTAAAACACTTTTTTCCCCCCCGTTTTAAAGCTTTTGGCTAATTTTACAAACCAATTTAACCACTTTTACCCTGATCAAGACTCCCCAATTTGGAAAAGGGGAATTTTTTTTTTTTCCCAAAACGGTACCCATCATTTGGTAAAAATTTCCAGCCCGGGCTCCCCTTTAATAGATACTTTTTTACCCTTGAAAAAACCCTTACCCAATTTGATGTGTATTGCCCCATACCCTTTTTCCAAAAACCCCGCTGTGGGCCCGGGCATTTTAAACGCTGGGAATCCAAAATCTCCCCAATCCTCAAGGTAGACACTTACGTTCTTCCTGCCCGTGGGCGGAGACATACCCTAGCAATGTGGCTCGTTTAACTTTTGACAGCCGAGAACCCCCAAATCCTCAGTTTATTATAGCAGGACATCGGTTACAAGTTCGAAAGGTGATCCCTACACCACAACAGTGTAGAAATTGCTGGGGATTTGGCCATCCAGCGAAATATTGCAGATCTATCGGCCGAATGCCCAGTCTGTGTGCCGATGACCATTCTAAAGTCTTGCAATCGATCTCCCTCTTGCCTTAACTGTCATGAGGCTCACCCTTCGTACTCTCGCCGTTGTCAGGTCTATTTAAACGACGGGAAATCCGTTACCCTCAAAGAGACAGAAGGTCTCCCTTATGCCATGGCAGTTTTCTCATCTCCGCCTCCAAGGGAGACTCCCACGGTTTCTTATTCCCGTTGTTTCAAAACGTCCCCCCACTTCTTTGGGATCCCATCTTCACACCCACCCCCTGTGGTTACCTCTCCCTAATCACTCCTGTATCTAATCCTTTGCTGTCCTCGGGTCAGACGTCCCTACTTCAACGCCTCAGTCTAATCTCGCTTCTTCGAGTTCTCTCTTTCAAGCCTCAGTATCGACGAGACCTCGTACAAAACCTCTTCCCAATCGTCCCTTTACTTCTCAAAAGTCAAAAAAGGTCCGGGAACACCTCCTACCCATCTTCCACCTCCTCATTTTACCCTCCCTGTCTCTGTCCCTAGTTCTTTCCCCCCTCACTGGCTCCAGTTTTCAAGTGCAGAGGTTCACCCTCCTCCTCGTAATGTAACCTTCCTCCCCCGTTCCCTCCCAAGTTTCTTCCTCTTCTGCCACCTCCCAGGTTCCTGTCTCTTTTGTCCCCTGCCACCTTCTCCATTCCCTCCACCCTTTCGCCCCCCCCCACCTTTGGGACAGTCCAATACAGTTCCAATCTTTACTCATCCTCCCCCTACCATTCCCAATATTGTCTCCCATACGACATCTCTGAATTCCGAAACACTTGAAGCAATCTCTGAATATATTGCAGAGACCAAACCATCGATGGACACTGATCCACCTTCCGCTCTTTCTCTCTCCTCTGCTCCATCTGCGCAACTCCTTTCTTCACAGCGCACCGTTCCTTCGCTGCTTTAACATTTTCCACTGCCTCCGCATGTGGACTTTCTAACCCTTCTAGTCCGTAGGAACCCTTACCTGTGGATTTCAAAATACTTTTTCCAAATTCCCCTCATGGCCTTTTTACAGGGGAATATACGCGGCCTCAGGGGGAATCGGGTGAGCTTCAGATGTTCTCTCCCAGTTTTTCCCCCGTTGGGTTTTCTTTTCAGGGAAACCCAAAATTTCACTCTGCTTTTATTTCTCCCCAAACTCAGGCTATAATTTTATTTATTCTTTTAGAAACCCCTTTTTCCCGAGGGACCCTTTTAAAGAAAGCCCTTCTTCCCCCCCGCACTGATATTCCGTACCAAAATCTATTTTTCAATTTCTTCCGGGTGCTTTTTACAGCAAGGGCCCCTAAACCACCCACATAGGTGGAAAACGCCCGTTTCTTTTTATCTCTCTTTCCCTTTTCGGCATTAAACTATTCCGGGGTTTTTCCTTCCTTGTTTCGTGCATTACCGCCACCGATTTTTTACTTGGGAATTTTTAAAGCCCCCCATTTTTCCCGGGGGGGTCTCACGTGAATTTCCCCTGGAATTCATTTTGAGGCTTTTCTTTCCACCCACCCCCCCATGTTTTTTAAAAACAGGTACCACACCCATTTTGATCCTCGGGCTCATACTCTCCTTTCATCGATCTCTCATTTCTCTTTCCCCTGCCCATTTTGACCCTTTACTTTGGGCTGTTCTCCCCGGGCTTTCATGAAATGATCAATTTTCCCCAAACATTTTTACTTCCCCCTTT
Organism: Cherax quadricarinatus; assembly: GCF_026875155.1. Classification (NCBI taxonomy): domain Eukaryota; kingdom Metazoa; phylum Arthropoda; class Malacostraca; order Decapoda; family Parastacidae; genus Cherax; species Cherax quadricarinatus. The sequence goes on from NC_069492.1 coordinate 20,532,112, forward strand.
ATATTCGCCCCCTTTTCGCACCCCACGCTGGGGAATTTAAAAACTGGGAAAATTTGGGAACCCCTTTTTCCCCCACCTGACTGTTTTTAAAGAGGTTTTTCCCTTTTTCTCCCCCATCGAAGAGCTTTTACCCTCTTTTCTCCTCCCCTTTTTCAAACCCCAGCTTCTCAAATTTAAAACCCCAAAAATTCGGGCAGGCATTTTTCAAAATGCGTGCCTTGATGGGCCCCCCTGCTTGTGCTCGTGGGAGGGAAAGTTTTAAACGCGCTGCATGGGGGAGTAAACCCGGGACAAAAAGAACCACAGAGGATCCTTATTTTAAACAGAAGTGTGCGATCGCTTCCCCCCTGTCAAACCGTTAGCAAAACGCAAATTGGGTGGCGGATTTATGTCTCCCCCCAACACCCTGCTTCCTCTAAGAGTGCAGTCTGGAAAAAAGTACGAAAACTGAGTGGTAAATATTCTCCTGACCCGGCTCCTGTTCTGCGGGTTGCCGGTGTTGATATAGCAAACCCACTAGATGTTGCCAATGAAATTGGCAATCATCTGGTCCGTATTTCTCAGGGACTCCATCTATGCCCCTCATTTCTTTCCTCAAAGCTGCCAGAGAGTTAGCACCCTTGGAATTTTCTCTCTCAGAGAAGAACAGTATAATGTGCCTTTTACACTTCAAGAACTGGAGGCAACACTCTCAGCTTGTCGATCATCGGCAGCTGGGCCCGACGACATTCATATTCGTATGCTACAACATTTACATCAGTCAGCCCTTGCAGTCCTATTACGCCTTTACAATCTTATTTGGTCACAAGGAGTTCTTCCACAGCTGTGGAAATCCGCCATTGTTCTCCCTTTCCGCAAACCAGGCACTACGGGACATGAAACCTCCCACTATCGTCCCATTGCTCTTACCAGTGCAGTTTGCAAAGTAATGGAACGTCTAGTAAATAGACGTTTAGTTGGTATTTAGAGACACACAACAGTCTCTCCACTCGTCAATATGGCTTCGTAAGGGACGTTCTACCATAGACCCCTTACTGCGCTTGGATACGTATGTTCGTAATGCCTTTGCGAATAACCACTCAGTTATTGCCATATTTTTGACCTTGAGAAGGCATATGACACAACTTGGAGGTATAATATTTTAGCCCAAGCCCACTCCTTAGGCCTTCGAGGCAATCTACCATCCTTCCTTAAGAACTTTTTAACTGACAGGCATTTCCGTGTTCGGGTTAATAATGTGCTCTCCCCGGACTTTATCCAAGCTGAAGTGTCCCCCAGGGATGTGTTCTGAGCACAAACACTTTTTCTCCTTGCTATTAATGATTTGCCTCTAGTCTTCCATCAAATATTTGGTCATCACTCTATGTTGATGACTTCGCTATTGCCTGTGCAGGCGCTGACTGTCACCTCCTTACAGTTTCTCTCCAGCATGCAGTCGACCGTGTTTCCAATTGGCCACCACACATGGGTTTAAATTTTCCAGCACTAAAACCCACCAAATCACTTTCACTAGACGCTCTGTCATCTCCGATCATCCTTTGTACCTCTATGGCTCCCGTATCCCTGAACGTGATACAGTCAAGTTTCTGGGCCTTCTCTTTGATCGTAGGTTATCCTGGAAACCTCACATTACCTCTCTGAAGGCAACTTGTCACAGCCGGCTGAACCTTTTTAAAACCCTTGCTCATCTTTCGTGGGGAGCTGATCGTCGAACCCTCCTTCACCTACATTCCACCCTTATTTTATCGAAACTTGATTATGGTGACCAGATCTATTCAGCGGCATCTCCTGCTACTCTCTCTAGCCTTAACCCCATTCATCACCAAGGATTACGTTTATGCCTTGGTGCTTTTCGCTCTTCCCCTGTCGAAAGCCTCTATGCAGAAGCGAACGTTCCATCCTTATCCGACCGCCGTGATGCCCATTGCCTGCGCTACTATGTACGCTCTCATGATTCTCCGCAATCCTTCCATTTATAGAATGGTCACTGATATTAGTAGACATTCTTTATTTGTTCGCCGCCCCTGCTTACTCTGTCCCTTCTCTCTTCGCCTTCATTCGCTCTTGTCTTCTCTTCATACCACCTTTCTATGTACATGTAGCATCTCACTTTTCCCTACCCCCCTGGGAAGTTCCAGCTGTTCGAGTCTGTTTTTCCCCTCCTCCCTTGCTCGAAAGCCCAACTGTCTACGGTCGCTTCCCGCTCTCTTTTTCTTGACCACTTTCACTCTCATTCTCATGCCATTGCTGTGTACACAGATGGCTCTAAGTCTTCTGACGGCGTAGGATTCGCAGCAGTGTTTCCCGGACAGCGTCGTACAAGGGCATTTACTATCTTCAGCTAGTATTTTTACTGCTGAATTATATGCCATCCTTACAGCACTTATCCGTATTGCATCTATGCCTGTGTCATCATTTGTGGTTGTCTCAGACTCCCTTAGTGCTTTACAGGCTATACAAAAATTTGATAACACCTCACCCTTAGTCCTCCGTATCCAACTTTGGCTACGCCGCATCTTTACTAAGCATAAAGATATTGTTTTTTGTTGGGTCCCTGGTCATGTTGACGTACAGGCAATGAACAGGCAGACACTGCTGCGCGGTCAGCAGTACATGACCTACCAGTTTCTTATAGAGGTATTCCATGTACGGACTATTTTGCTGTAATATCTTCCCACCTTCACACCCGTTGGCAACAACGTTGGTCTACTATGCTTGGCAACAAACTTCAGTCTATTAAACGAGTATAGGTTACTGCCGTCTTCTTATCACCAGTGTCGAGGTTGGGAGACTACTCTCTCCCGTCTTCGCATTGGCCATACTCGTCTTACTCATGGATATCTCATGGAGAGGCGTCTTGCTCCTCTCTGTGAGAATTGCCAAGCTCCATTATCAGTCAGCCACATTCTGTTGGACTGCCCACTTTATCAACGAGCACGCAGAATTTACCTCTGTCGTCGTCTTCGCCCCGCTGCTCTCTCTTTACCTTCCCTCCTCGCTGATGGACCCACCTTTCATCCGGACTCTCTCATTGACTTTTTGACAACGACTGACTTACTTCACAGATTCTGATACTTTCAGCCCTTTCTACTTGAATCTCTTGCTACCCTCTACCCCCGTACTATCCCCTGCCCCGCTGTTTTCTGTAACCTGCTGATCATCCCCCCTCCCTTCTGCCATCCAATTCCCTTGCTTCCTTCCCTACCCTGCAGCGCTGTATAGCCCTTGTGGCTTAGCGCTTCTTTTTGATTATAATAATAATAATAATGGTGACTGAAGCTCCAGTGGAGCCTATGGTGTCTTAAAGCTGGTGACTGAAGCTCCAGTGGAGCCTATGGTGTCTTAAAGCTGGTGACTGAAGCTCCAGTGGAACCTATGGTGTCTTAAAGCTGGTGACTGAAGCTCCAGTGGAGCCTATGGTGTCTTAAAGCTGGTGACTGAAGCTCCAGTGGAGCCTATGGTGTCTTAAAGCTGGTGACTGAAGCTCCAGTGGAGCCTATGGTGTCTTAAAGCTGGTGACTGAAGCTTTAATGGAGGCTATAGTGCTCCATAATAGATAATATAGGCTCCAGTAAAGCCTGTAGGGCTCCACAATCCTATATAGGCTCCAGTAAAGCCTGTAGGGCTCCACAACCCTATATAGGCTCCAGTAAAGCCTATAGGGCTCCACAACCCTATATAGGCTCCAGTAAGGCCTATTCTGGTAGGCTTCGCGTTTATTTTGGCAATTTATATAACTTGTGTCTAGTTTATATGGCTAATTTATATGACACACAGGGTTTATGTTAAGTAAAGAATACTTTATAATAATATATTTTTTGTTAATAGGCCTAATTTCTTTCACTTAAAGGTATTTTGACTTTTGCACAGATGCTATACCGGAATTTTGTATTCTTGAATTTAACAATTTCGGTTTTAGATATTAGAAAATAATAAATATAAAATAACTAAATGGGAAATATAATTGTTAGGAAGATCTATAAATGTAAATTGATGTGCGGCCTAGAGGGTTGTAAGGGGTGTCAGCGCCGTGATTTGTAAAGATGTGTGGCCTAGAGGGTTGTAAGGGGTGTCAGCACCGTGATTTGTAAAGATGTGTGGCCTAGAGGGTTGTAAGGGGTGTCAGCGCCGTGATTTGTAAAGATGTGTGGCCTAGAGGGTTGTAAGGGGTGTCAGTGCCGTGATTTGTAAAGATGTGCGGCCTAGAGGGATGTAAGGGGCGTCAGCGCCGTGATTTGTAAAGATGTGCGGCCTAGAGGGTTGTAAGGGGTGTCAGCGCCGTGATTTGTAAAGATGTGCGGCCTAGAGGGTTGTAAGGGGCGTCAGCGCCGTGATTTGTAAAGATGTGCGGCCTAGAGGGATGTAAGGGGTGTCAGCGCCGTGATTTGTAAAGATGTGCGGCCTAGAGGGATGTAAGGGGCGTCAGCGCCGTGATTTGTAAAGATGTGCGGCCTAGAGGGGTGTAAGGGGTGTCAGCGCCGTGATTTGTAAAGATGTGCGGCCTAGAGGGTTATAAGGGGTGTCAGCGCCGTGATTTGTAAAGATGTGCGGCCTAGAGGGTTATAAGGGGTGTCAGCGCCGTGATTTGTAAAGATGTGCGGCCTAGAGGGATGTAAGGGGTGTCAGCGCCGTGATTTGTAAAGATGTGCGGCCTAGAGGAATGTAAGGGGCGTCAGCGCCGTGATTTGTAAAGATGTGCGGCCTAGAGGGGTGTAAGGTTTGCAGCCGCCATATGCTCAGCAGTTATCTGGTTGACTGTGTGCTCTCTGGAGATGTGTTGGTGTTTATACTCACCCCTGATCTTTTTTTTCTTAGAGCGAGTTTTCAGTCTTTGGCCACCTTGCTGTACTTTCTCTGCGGTTTCCCGATTCATCATGACTTTGCACTTGGTGGGATTGAACTACAGCAGCCAGCTGTTGGATCAGGCTTCCAGCCTGTCCAGTTCCCTTATAGCCCAGCTGATTCCCAGCCGTTTGCATTCTTCCTCAATTAGCTTCACGCGGCTGGAAAGAGGACATTCTGTTGTGTTATGTAGTGTTCTGTTAGAGTTTATGTAGAGTGTTATTAGAGTGTTATGTAGAGTGTTTTGTACAGTGTTATGTAGAGTGTTATGTAGGGAGTGTTATGTAGAGTGTTATGTAGAGTGGTTATGTAGAGGGTTTGTAGCAGTGTTCTGTAGAGTGTTCTGTAGAGTGTTCTGATAGTCGAGTGTTCTGTAGAGTGTTCTGTAGAGTGTGTGTAGAGTGTTCTGTAGTGTGTTATGTAGTGTGTTATGTAGAGTGTTATGTAGAGTGTTATGTAGAGTGTTATGTAGAGTGTTGGTACGAGTGTTCTGTAGAGTGTTCTATGTAGTGTGTTCTGTAGAGTGTTCTGTAGAGTGTCTGTAGAGGTTCTGTAGAGTGTTCTGTAGAGTGTTCTGTAGAGTGTTCTGTAGAGTGTTATGTAGAGTGTTAGGTAGAGTATTCTGTAGAGTGTTCTGTAGAGTGTTATGTTGTGTGTTATGAGAGGTGTTATGTTGTGTTTTCTGGAGAGTGTTCTCGTAGAGTGTTATGTAGAGTGTTATGTAGAGTTTTCTGTAGAGTCTTCGGTAGAGTATTCTGTAGTGAGAGTATTCTGTAGAGTGTTCTGTAGAGTGTTCTGTGAGTGTTCTGTGTGTGTTCTGTTGAGTGTTATGTGAGTGTTCTATAGAGTTTTCTGTAGAGTGTTATGTAGAGTGTTCTTACGTAGAGTGGTATGTAGAGTTTTCTGTAGAGTGTTCTGTAGAGTGTTTGTAGAGTGTTCTGTGAGTGTTCTGTAGAGTGTCTGTAGGAGTGTTCTGTAGAGTGTTCTGTAGAGTTGTTATGTAGAGTGTTATGTAGAGTGTTATGTAGAGTGTTCTGTAGAGTTGTTCTGTAGAGTGTTTCTGTAAGAGTGGTTCTGGGTTTTTTAGAGTGTTCTGTAGGTGTTATGTAGAGTGTTCTGTAGAGTGTTCTGTAGAGTGTTCTGTAGAGTGTTCTGTAGAGTGTTCTGTAGAGTGTTCTGTAGAGTGTTCTGTAGAGTGTTATGTACACTGTTATGTACAGTGTTATGTACAGTGTTATGTACACTGTTATGTACAGTGTTATGTACAGTGTTATGTACAGTGTTATGTACAGTGTTATGTACAGTGTTACAGTGTTATGTACAGTGTTATGTACAGTGTTATGTACAGTGTTATGTACAGTGTTATGTACACTGTTATGTACACTGTTATGTACAGTGTTATGTACAGTGTTATGTACACTGTTATGTACACTGTTATGTACAGTGTTACAGTGTTATGTACAGTGTTATGTACACTGTTATGTACAGTGTTATGTACAGTGTTTGTACACTGCTTATGTACACTGTTATGTACTGTTTTTGTACATTGTTACAGTGTTATGTTCAGTGTTATAGTACAGGTGATGTACACTGTATATGTACAGTGTTATGTACAGTGTTACAGTGTTATGTACAGTGTTATGTACACTGTTATGTACACTGTTATGTACAGTGTTATGTACAGTGTTAGTGTTATGTACACTGTTATGTACACTGTTATGTACAGTGTTATGTACAATGTTATGTACACTGTTATGTACAGTGTTATGTACAGTGTTACAGTGTTATGTACAGTGTTATGTACAGTGTTATGTACAGTGTTATGTACAGTGTTACAGTGTTATGTACAGTGTTATGTACACTGTTATGTACAGTGTTATGTACAGTGTTACAGTGTTATGTACAGTGTTACAGTGTTATGTACAGTGTTATGTACAGTGTTATGTACAGTGTTATGTACAGTGTTACAGTGTTATGTACAGTGTTATGTACAGTGTTTTGTACAGTGATTCTGTGGTTAGGTACAGTGTTATGTACAGTGTTATGTTACAGTGATATGTTAACAGTGTTTACAGTGTTTATGTACTTGTGTTATGTACTCGTGTTATTTACAGTGATACACGTGTATGACAGTTTATGTACAGTGTTATGTTCCACCCAGTGTTTTATGTACAGTGTTATGTACAGTGTTATGTAATGTGTTACAGTGTTATGTACAGTGTTATGTACAGTGTTATGTACAGTGTTATGTACAGTGTTATGTACAGTGTTACAGTGTTATGTACAGTGTTATGTACAGTGTTATGTACAGTGTTACAGTGTTATGTACAGTGTTATGTACAGTGTTATGTACAGTTTTACAGTGTTTCATGTTACAGTGTTATGTACAGTGTTATGTTCAGTGTTACAGTGTTTTCGCTACTGTGTTATGTACTGTGTTATGTTCAGTGTTACTGTGTTATGTACGTGTTATGTACAGTGTTTTGTACGTGTTATGACAGATGTGTACAGTGTTAGGTACCGTGTTATGTACTGTGTTAATTGTACAGTGTTACAGTGTTATGTACAGTGTTACGTTACAGTGTTATGTATACAGTGTTATGTACAGTGTTATGTACAGTGTTATGTACAGTGTTCTGTACAGTGTTATGTACAGTGTTATGTAGAGTGTTATGTACAGTTGTTATGTACAGTGTTACAAGTGTACCCAACAGTGTTATGTACTTGTGTTACGTACAGTGTTACGTACAGTGTTACGTACAGTGTTACGTTCAGTGTTGTTACAGTGTATGTACAGTTTATGTACAGTGTTAGTACAGTGTTACGTACAGTGTTATGTTCAGTGGTTCTGTAGAGTGTACTGTAGTGTGTTTATGTACAGTGTTACAGTGTTATGTACAGTGTTATGTACAGTGTTATGTACAGTGTTATGTACTGTGTTATGTACCAGTGTTATGATAGAGTAGTTACGTGTTATGTACAGTGTTATGTACAGTGTTATGTACAGTGTTACTGTGTTAAGTTCAGTGTTAGGTAACAGTGGTATGTACAGTTTTATGTACAGGTGTTACCCAGTGTTATGTAAGTGTTATGTTACAGTGTTTACCGTGTTATGTTCTGTGTTACAGTGTTTATGTACAGTGTTATGTACAGGTTAGTGTTATGTACAGTGTTATGTACAGTGGTACAGTGTTATGTTACTGTGTTATGTACTGTGTTATGTACAGTGTTATGTCACAGTGGTATGTTCGGGTTATGTACTGTGTTACTGTGTACGTACCGTGTTATGTACATGTGTTACGTACCTGTGTTATGTAATTGTGTAATTTACTGTGTTATGTACGTGTTATGTTCAGTGTTATGTACAGTGTTATGTACTGTGTTATGTTACAGTGGTATGTACAGTGTTATGTACAGTGTTACTGTGTTAGGTACAGTTGTGCTGTTCAGTGTTACGTACGGTTATGTACAGTGTGATGTACAGTGTTTTGTACAGGTTGGTTTATGTACAGTGTTATGTATCTAGTGTTACAGTGTTCACGTACAGTGTTATGTACTAGTGTTTTGTACTGTGTTAGTGTTATGTTCAGTGATTATGTACAGGGTTAGGTACGTGGTATGTACAGTGTTACAGTGTTTTATACAGTGTTATGTACAGTGTTATGTACGTGTTACGTACATGTGTTAGTACACTGATACGTACTGTTGTTACGTCAGTGTTATGTACAGGCGTTATGCTGCAGTGTTAGTTACAGTGTTTATGCAGTGTTATGTACAGTGTTTCAGTGTTACGTACAGTGTTATGTACAGTGTTATGTACAGTGTTTACAGTGTTACGTAACTGAGTTATGTACAGTGTACGGTACCAGTGTTACTGTGTTATGTACAGTTGTTATGTACAGTGCATATGTACCAGTGTTATGTTACAAGTGTTTGGTACAGTGTTAGTGTTATGTACAGTGTTATGTACTGTGTAATACTGTGTTTTGTAAAGTGTTATGTTCAGGGCTTCATGTTCAGTGTTATGTACAGGTTATGTACAGTGTTTTGTACAGTGTTATGTACAGTGGTACGTGTTACGTACAGTGTTAGGTTACAGTGTTACGTACAGTGTTATGTACAGTGTTATGTACAGTGTATGTACAGTGTTATGTTAGTGTTAGTACAGTGTTTTGTACAGTGTTATGTTCTGTGTTTACAGTTGTTATGTACAGTGTTATGTACAGTGTTACGTACAGTGTTATGTACAGTGTTATGCTTCAGTGAAGGTACAGTGTTAAGTTACAGTGTTATGTACAGTGTTACAGTGTTACGTACAGTGTTATTTACAGTGTTATGTACAGTGTTATGTACATTGTTAGTGTTATGTACAGTGTTATGTACAGTGTTATGTACAGTGTTATGTCCAGTGTTGTACAGTGTTATGTACAGTGTTATGTACAGTGTTACGTTACAGTGTTACGTACAGTGTTACGTACAGTGTTATGTACAGTGTTATTTTCAGTGTTTTGTACATGTTTTGTTACGTGTTTCAGTGTGTACGTACAGTGTTATGTACAGTGTTATGTACAGTGTTATGTACAGTGTTACAGTGTTACGTACAGTGTTATGTACAGTGTTATGTACAGTGTTATGTACAGTGTTAACAGTGTTATGTTCAGTGTTTATTGGATCAGTGTTATGTACAGTGTTTATGTACAGTGTTTGGTTCAGTGTTACGTGTTAGTACAAGTGTTATGTACAGTGCTTTGGTTCAGTGTTACGTACAGTGTTACTTACTGTGTTACGTTCAGTGTTACGTACTGGGTTATGGTACTGGGGTTATGTACAGTGTTATGTACAGTGTTTCAGTGTTACGTACAGTGTTATGTACAGTGGTATGTTCAGTGTTATGTACTGTGTGACAGTGTTATGTACAGCTGTGTGGTTCAGTTTAGGTACCGTGTTACATGTGGAAGTCTCTGTGTGTGTTACAGTGTTTCTGTGGTTAGGACAGGGTGGGTTCAGTGTATGGCCTGTGTTATGTAATCCCCATAACTTGGTTTTGTAAGTGTTATGTACAGTGCTTACTGTACATTGTTATGTACAGTGTTACAGTGTTACGTACAGTGTTATGTACAGTGTTATGTACAGTGTTATGTACAGTGTTACAGTGTTATGTACAGTGTTATGTACAGTGTTTTGTACCAGTGTTACAGTTTTTACTGACAATGTTATGTACAGTGTTATGTACAGTGTTATGTACAGTGTTATGTACAGTGTTACAGTGTTACGTACAGTGTTATGTACAGTGTTATGTACAGTGTTATGTACAGTGTTACAGTGTTATGTACAGTGTTATGTTACAGTGTTAAGTAGCGTGTTATGTAGAGTGTTATGTACAGTGTTATATACAGTGTTATGTACAGTGTTATGTAAAGTGTTACAGTGTTACGTACAGTGTTATGTACAGGTTTGTTCAGTGTTAAGTTCTGTGTTATGACATTGTTATGTAAGTGTTACAGAGGTTACGTACATGTTATGTACAGTGTTATGTACAGTGGTTAGGTACGACTCTGTTACAGAGTATGTACAGTGTTTGTACAGTGTTAGTGTTATGTACATAGTTATGTACAGTGTTAGGTACAGTGTTATGTGTTTATGTACAGTGTTATGTACAGTGTTATGTACAGTGTTACAGTGTTATGTACAGTGTTATGTACAGTGTTATGTACAGTGTTACAGTGTTATGTACAGTGTTATGTACAGTGTTATGTACAGTGTTATGTACAGTGTTATGTACAGTGTTATGTACAGTGTTACAGTGTTATGTACAGTGTTATGTACAGTGTTACAGTGTTATGTACAGTGTTATGTACAGTGTTATGTACAGTGTTATGTACAGTGTTACAGTGTTAGTACAGTGTTATTGTACAGTGTTATGTACAGTGTTACAGAGTTATGTACTGTGTTACCATACCCATGTACAGTTGTTATTACAGTGTTACAGTGTAGTACAGTGTTAGGTACCAGTGTTACAGTGTTATTGTACAGTGTTATGTACAGTGTTATGTACAGTGTTATGTACAGTGTGGTATGTACAGTGTGGTATGTACAGTGTGGTATGTACAGTGTTACGTACAGTGTGGTATGTACAGTGTGGTATGTACAGTGCGGTATGTACAGTATGGTATGTACAGTATGGTATGTACAGTGTGGTATGTACAGTGTGGTATGTACAGTGTGGTATGTACAGTGTTACGTACAGTGTGGTATGTACAGTGTGGTATGTACAGTGTGGTATGTAAAGTGTGCGTTGGTTCTGTGCGGTATGTACAGGGTGTATGTACAGTGTGGTATGTTACAGTGTGGTATGTACCGTGTTACGTACGTGTGGTATGCTAATTGTGTGGTATGTACTGTGTGGTTGTCAGTGTGGTATGTACAGTGAGGTAGTACAGTGTGTATGTACAGTGCTTGGTCATGTACTGTGTGGTATGTACAGTGTGGTATGCTACAGTGTGGTAGTACAGTGGTTACGTACAGTGTGGTATGTACAGTGTGGTATGTACAGTGTTGGTATGTCAGTGTGGTATGTACAGTTGTAGTATGTTAGTGTTATGTACAGTGTGGTATGTACAGTGTGTAATGTACAGTGTGGTATGTACAGTGTGGTATGTACAGTGTTATGTACAGTGTGGTATGTACAGTGTTATGTACAGTGTGGTATGTACAGTGTGGTATGTACAGTTGTGGTATGTACCAGTGTGGTATGTACAGTGTTATGTACAGTGTGTTTGTACAGTGTGGTCCTGTTAAGTGTGCGTATGTACAGTGTGGTATGTCAGTGTTAGTTACTGTGTGTGATGTACAGTGTTATGTACTGTGTGGTTATGTACAGTGTGGTATCGTTCAGTGAGGTATGTACAGTTGGTATGTACAGTGTCGGTATGTACCAGTGTGGTATGTACAGTGTGGTATGTACAGTGTGGTATGTACAGTGTGGTATGTACAGTGTGGTATGTACAGTGTTTTGTAAAGTGTTGTATGTACGTGTAGTATGTACCAGTGTGGTATGTACAGTGTTAGGTACGGTGTGGGTTATGTACAGTGTTATGTACTGTGTTGTATGTTACTAGTGTAGGTTATGTACAGTGTGGTATGTACTGTGTGGTATGTACAGTGTTGGTCTGTTCCAGTGGTATGTACTGTGTGTATGTACAGTGTGGTATGTACAGTGTGGTATGTACAGTGTGGTATGTACAGTGTGGTATGTACAGTGTGGTATGTACAGTGTGGTATGTACAGTGTGGTATGTACAGTGTGGTATGTACAGTGTGGTATGTACAGTGTGGTATGTACAGTGTGGTATGTACAGTGTGAGTATGGACAGTGTGTACGTACAGTGTGGTATGTACAGTGTGGTATGTACAGTGTGGTATGTACAGTGTGGTATGTACAGTGTGGTATGTACAGTGTTACGTACAGTGTGGTATGTACAGTGTGGTATGTACAGTGTGGTATGTACAGTGTGGTATGTACAGTGTGGTATGTACAGTGTGGTATGTACAGTGTGGTATGTACTGTTGGTATGTACAGTGTGCGTAGTTATCAGGTGTATGTACAGTGTGGTATGTTACAGTGTGGTCATGTAGTGGGAGTATGTACTGAGTGGTATGTACAGTGTGGTATTGTACAGTGTGGGTATGTAAGTGTGGTATGTACAGTGTGGTATGTCCAGTGGGGATATGTCCAGGGTGGTATGTACAGTGTTATGTACATTGTGGTATGTACAGTGTGGTATGTACAGTTTGGTATGTACAGTGTTATGATACAGTGTTGGTAATGTACAGTCGTGGTATGTAAGTGTTACGTTAACAGTGTGGTATGTACAGTTGGTATGTACAGTCAAACAATGTGGTTTGTACAGTGTGGTATGTACAGTGTGGTATGTAAAGTGTGGCATGTACAGTGTGGTATGCTACAGTGTAACGTACAGTGTGGTATGTACATGTGTGGTATGTCACAGGTGGTATGTACAGTGTGGTTTGTACAGTGTGGTATTGTTACAAGTGTGGTATGTACAGTGTGGTATGATAACTTACAGTGTTACTTACAGTGTGATAAGTACAGTGTGGTATGTACAGTGTGGTATGTACAGTGTGGTATGTACAGTGCGGTATGTTACAGTGCGTATGTACGTGTGGTATGTACAGTGGGTTGTACAGTGTTCGTACGTTGTGGTATGTACAGTCGTGGTATGTACAGTGTACGTACAGTGTGGTATGTTACAGTGCGGTATGTACAGACACCCCCAAACCACTGATTTTAGTACAGTGTGGTATGTACAGTGTGGTATGTACTGTGTTAACGTACAGTGTGGTATGTACTTGTGGTTATGTACAGTGTTACGCTTTCAGTGGGTAATGTACAGTGTGGTATGTACAGTGGGTACGTACAGTGTGGTATGTACAGTGGGGTATGTACTGTGTTACGTACAAGTGTGGTTTGTACAGTGCGGGTCATGTACAGTGCGGTTGACGTGTGGTTATTTGTTTACAGTGTGTGTATGTACCCCACTGTTCGTACAGTGTGGTATGTACAGTGTGGTATGCTACAGTGCGGGGGATATGTACAGTGTGGTATGTACCAGTGTGGTATGTACAGTGTGGTTGTCACTGTTGTGGTATGTACAGTGTGGTTTGTACAGTGTGGTATGTACAGTGTTGTATGTGCCAGTGTTACGTAATTGTGGTATGTACGTGTGGTAGTAACAGTGTGTATGTTCAGTGTGGTATGTACGTCGTGGTATGTACAGTGTGGTATGTACAGTGTGGTATGTACAGTGTGGTATGTACAGTGTGGTATGTCTTTATTCTTTTCTTCACTCACGTATGAAGCAGTGGCGTGTAGTGAAGTCTGACCAGTTATAATCACTGCATTAGGCCCGTACAGTGACCAGGATGTGTCCTAGTGGTTTCTTGTCGGTCCCTAGTGGTCCCTAGAGGTTCTTTGTGGGCCTAGGTTTCCTAGTGGTCCGTAGTGGTCCTAAGTGGTTCTAGTAGTCCCAAGTGTCCCTGGTGGTACCTAGTGGTTCTCGTGGTCCCTAGTGGCTCTTAATGGTTTCCTGGTGGTCCCTAGTGGTTCCTGGCGGTCCCTAGGTGGTTCCTGTGGTCCCTATTGGTTCCTTAGTGGTTCCTGGTGGTACCTGGTGGTCCATAATAGTCCTAGTGCGTCTCTGGTGGTCACTAGTGGTTCTGGTGGTGCGGTAGTGATTCCTTGGGATCCAATTAGTGGTTCCTGGTGGTCCCTAGGTGCTCCATAATGGTCTTCTAGAGGTACATGAGGTCCCTAGTGATCTCTGGTGGTACTTAGTGGTCCATAGTTGTTCCCTGGCTGGTCCTAGTGGTCTCTAGTAGTCCTGGTGGTACTGGTGAGTCCTGGAGGTCTATGGTGGTCTCTAGTGGTCCAGGACGGATAAAGCTCTACAATGAGTGAAAATAACTTAGATAAAGCTCTAACACGAGTGAAACATAACTTGATAAAGCTCTACACTGAGTGAACATACTTGATAAAGCTCTACACTGAGTGAACATAACTTGATAAAGCTTACACTAGTGAACATAACTGATAAAGTCTCTACACTGGGTGAAAAACATAAAGTGATAAATGGCTTTACACTGAGTGAAAACATAACTGATAAAGCTCTACACTGAGTGAACATAACTTGATAAAGCTCTACACTGAGTGAAACATAACTTGATAAAGCTCTACACTGAGTGAAACATAACTGAATAAAGCTTACACTGAGTGAAACTACCTGATAAAGTCTACACTGAGTGAAAATAATGATAAAGCTCTATATGAGTGAAAATAAACTTGATAAAGCCTACACTGAGGGAAACATAACTTGATAAAACTCTACACTGAGTGATAACATAACATGATAGAGCTCTACACTGAGTGAACATACTTGATAAGTCCTACTTGAGTGAAACATAACTTGATTAAAGCTCTACATGAGTGGAAAACATAACTTGATAAAGCTCTACACTGAGTGAAACTTAACTTGATAAAGTCGACACTGAGATGAAACATAACTTGATAAAGTCGCATGATGAACATTACTTGATAAAGGCTCCTACACTGAGTGAAACATAACTTGATAAAGCTCTACACTGTGTGAAACCTACACTTGATAAGCTCTACACTGATGAAACATAACTGATAAAGCTCTACACTGAGTGATAAATAACTTGATAAAGCTCTTCACAGAGTGAAACATAAACTTGATAGAGCTTACACTGAGTGAAACATAACTT
This sequence comes from Cherax quadricarinatus, assembly GCF_026875155.1. Lineage (NCBI taxonomy): Eukaryota > Metazoa > Arthropoda > Malacostraca > Decapoda > Parastacidae > Cherax > Cherax quadricarinatus. The sequence goes on from NC_069492.1 coordinate 20,547,255, forward strand.
GTATAAAGCTCTACACTGAGTGAACATAAACTTGTTTAAGCTTACACTGAGTGAAAACATAACTTGATTAAGCTCTACTGAGTGAACATAACTTGATAAAAGTTCCTACACTGATGAATCTAACTTGATAAAGCTCTACACTGAGTGCACAAGCCGGAAGCATCGAGGTTGTTAGTACGGGGATAAAGCTCAGACTGAGCTTTAACCAGGCTTAAAGCTCCATTGCACAGTAGCTTTGAGTCGTGAGTGCTCTATTTTGAACTATACAGCTGGTGACTGGAAGCTCCAGTCGTAAGCCTATGGTGTCTTAAAGCTGGTGCTGAAGCTACAGTGGAGACTATGGTGTCCTTAAAGATGGTGTGGGATGCTCCAGTGGGAGCCTTTGTTGTCTTAAAGCTGGTGACTGAACTCAGTGGCCATGGTGTCTTAAAGCTTGTGACTGAAGCTCAGTGAGCTAAGGTGTCTTAAAGCTGATGGACTGAAGCTCCAGTGGGCTTTGGTGTTTAATAGCTGGTGAACTGAAGATCCAGTGGCAGCTATGGAGTCCCTTAAAGCTGGTGACTGAAGCTCCAGTGGAGCCTATGGTGTCTTAAAGCTGGTGACTGAAGCTCCAGTGGAGCCTATGGTGTCTTAAAGTGGTGACTGAGCTCCCGTGGGCGCCTATGGTGGTCTTAAAGCTGGTGACTGAAGCTCAGTGGAATCTATGTGTCTGAAAGCTGGTGACTGAACTCTTCAAGGGGGCTCATTGGCGTGGTTGAAGAGGCTCTTGGTCTGATGGAATTTAGACCTATCGGTTCTTCCTCAGGACCGAACCTAATTACCCCCAAATTCCCCCCCTATCCCATCCTCCCCATCCTCCCCTTTTTCCTTTCCTCATCCTCATCCCCACTCTCCTTTGCATTCCTCTTTTTTTGTCCTTTGGGATTCTCCCACAGGCGAGCTAGTTCCTGGTAGTGCGAAAGGATACGGGGTTCCATCCCATTGTTGAGGTTTCTTAGTCGGTGGGTAGGTTTGACGTGGAATACTGGATGCCTGGGGATGGTCCCGATCCCTCTCCGGTATCCCGGAGTAGCTTTGGGTGTCTTTCATCGACGAGTGTATCTATGGAAAAAGCACTTTCGGATTCGGGGGTGGTGGCCGAAGGGGTATGCTTTGTGGGGATCTCCGGCCACCCTCTCTTTTGTCCACCGAGGTAGCTCGGCAGATGTGAGGTTTGCTATCCCGGAATGTTAGTTTACTAGCATATGGGTAGGTATGGCACGGGTTCCATGCTGCATCTGACGCTACTTGCGGTGCTGAGGTCCTCTTGGGCGCGGAGTGAGATTTCTGGCCCTTTAATTCTCTAGGAAAATATCCCTTTCCGTCCCCCCTTTTTTTTTCTTTTTTTATTTTTATTTTCTTTTCTTCTTTCTTTTTTTTCTTAAAACAAAAAGCAAGAAGTTAACCTTCCATGGCAGCCCTCGTTCCATGAACCTGGTACCCCGGGCCCCTTCTTGATACGCACCCCGTACTGACCCCGCCTCGTCTTTGGACAATCTTCAGACATTCTCATGCTCTGTACTATTGCCGGTTACTGTTTCCTCACCCGCTTCAGGTACTGAGCCTCGACTGATCCTTCGATTTATCAGACCTTCGCTCTCCTCTGGACTGTGCTTCCGGCTCTCCCTCTACGGTGCGGCATAATTTCAAATCGCGACCCGTGCCACGCACAGACCAAATCTGGTCCACGCCTAAACGTCAACGACAATTACCTGCTGATGATACTCTACTCACATTACCTTCTCGTTCTTCTCACGGAACTATCGCCGTCTTCATACCCTTTCCACTGCTAGTTTCAGACTGAAACAGTGGACTAAATTCTTCACTTTTACTGACCTAACTTCCTCTACGCATTTCTTTCTGACCATAGTATTGGCAAGGCCACTCCCTACGCCATGTTGTAAAGATATTTCTTTTCATGCTCTTAAGAGCGGTCGCGCCTCATTACCGTCTGAATGGTACCCAGGCTTGTGAGCTCTCTCGTCTTTCCCATTTTGATTTGTTCCTGTCACCTTGTATCATACATTCCCTCAATTCTTGTAGTGGTATCCGTCATTCTGCCCCTTTCCATAGTTCGACAAATTTCCAGACTGTGGCACCGCCATTCTAGAACAGCTGGAACTCCAAGATCTCCCAATCCTCAAGGTAGACACTTACGTTCTTCCTGCCCGTGGGCGGAGACGATACCCTAGCATTGTTTTGGGCTCGTTTAACTTTTGGACAGCGAGAACTTCCCCATCTCAGTTTATATAGGCAGGGACTTCGGTTACAGCTTGAAAGGTGATCCCTACACCACAGCAGTGTAGAAATTGCTGGGGATTTGGCCCCATCCAGCGAAATATTGCAGATCTATCGCCGAATGCCCAGTCTGTGGTGCCGTGACCATTCTAATTCGTCTTGGCAATCGAGCTCCTCTTGCCTTAACTGTCATGAGGCTCACCCTTCGTACTCTCGGCCTCGGGGTGTCATGGTCTTTTAAACGAGCGGCGTAATCCGGTCCTTCAAAGAGAAGGATGGTCTCCCTTATGCCATGGCAGTTTCTCATCTCCGCCTCCAAGGGAGACTCCCAAGTGTTTCTTATTTCCCGTGTTTCAAAATCGTCCCCCACTTATGGTATATCCCATTCTTTACACCCTCTGTGGTTACTCTCCCTATAATCACTCCTGTAATCTAATCCTTTTGCTGGTCCTCGGATTCAGAGTTCCCTACTTCAACGCCTCAGGTCTAATCTCGCTTCTTCGGTTCTCTCTTACAAGGCCTCAGTATCGACGGACCTTCGTACGACAACTCTTCCCATGTCCCCTTACTTCTCAAAATTCAAAAAAGGTCCGGTAACACCTCCTACATCTTCACCTCTCATTTTTACCCTCCCTGTCTCTGTCCCTAGTTCTTCCCCTCTCACTGGCTCTGTTACAAGTGCTGAGGTTCACTCCTCTTCGTAATGTACCTTCCTCACCCTGTTCCCTCCCAGTTTCTTCCTCTTCTGCCACCTCCCAGGTTCCTGTCTCTTCTGTCCCTGCCACGCTTCTCCAGTTCCTCCACCTTTCGCCCCCCCTACCTTGGTCACGTCCAATTACAGTTTCCAATCTTTACTCATCTGCCCTACCTTCCCAATATTGGTCTCCCATACGGACATCTCTTGAATTCCGATCACTTGAAGCCAATCCTTGAATATATCTGCAGAGACCAAACCATGATGGTCACTGATCCACCTCGCTCTTTCTCTCTCCTCTGATCCATCTGCGCAACTACTTTCTGCACAGCGCACGTCTTCGCTGTTTTTTTTTTTTTTTTCTTTTCCTTGTACATTTTCCACTGCCTCCGCATGTGGACTTTTTCTAACCCTTTCTAGTCCGTAGGAACCCTTACCTGTGGATTTCAAGTATCTTTATCATTGCCAATCATGGCCTTTTTACAGTGATATACGCGGCCTCAGGGGTAATCGGGGTGAGCTTCAGATTGTTACTCTCCCAGTTTGCCCTGTTGGTTGTTTGTTACAGGAACCAAAATTACACTCTGCTGTTATTTCTCACATCTCAGGCTATAATTTGTTGTATTCTTCAGATCCTTTTCCTGATGGGGGGACCTTTAATGAAAAGTGGCCCTTCTTCTCGCACGTTATCCGTACCATCAGACTATTTGTTTAATACTTCGCTGACATGACACTGCAGGTATCCATTACATAGGTGGTTTAGCTCTGTTCTTATATCTCTCCTCCTTCTCGGGCTTATCTATTCCGGATGTTGCTTCCTTGTTTCGTCATTAACCCGCCACCAGATTCTGATTACTTGGTGATTTTAGTGCCCACCCATTTCTCTGGGGGGGGTCTCACTGTGATTTCCCGTGGATTCAGTTAGAGGCTTTTTTGCCACCCACCCCCTCCTTGATTTAAATAACAGGTACTCACACCCATTTTGATCCAGGACTCATACTCTTCTTGCTCGATCTCTCAGTTTGCTCTTCTCTGCCGCATTAGACTTCACTTGGGCTGTTCTCCCGGACGTACATGACTGTGATCATTTCCAATTCATTCTTACTTCCCTTCATATTCGCCACCTCTTCGCACCCCACGCTGGCCAATTTATCTGGAAATTGGACCTTTACTCACCCTGACTGTTTTTAAGAGGTTCCTTCTTCGTCCAGTCCATCGATGAGCTTTTACACTATTTCGTCTCTGTTTTCACCGCAGCTTATCATTCTATACCCAAACTTCGGCAGGCATTCAGAAATGCGTGCCTTGATGCGTCTCCTGCTTGTGCTCGTGCAGTACGTTTGAAAATCGCGCTGCATGGGGCAGGTACCGGTACAATAGAACCACAGAGCGATCCGTGATTTTAAACAGATGTGTGCGATCGCTCGACCGTGTCATCCGTGACGTAAAACGGCATTGCTGGCGGGATTATGTCTCCACCATCACTCTGCTTTCTCTATGAGTGCAGTCTAGAAAAAAGTACGAAAACTGAGTGGTAAATATTCTCCTGACCGGCTCCTGTTTGCGGGTTGCCGGTGTTGATATAGCAAACCACTAGATGTTGCAATGAATTGGCATCATCTGGTCCGTATTTCTCAGGGGACTCCTTCTATGCCCCTCATTTCTTTCCTAAAAGTCTGCAGAGAGTTAGCAACCTTGGAATTTCTGCTCTCAGGAAGAACAGTATAATGTGCCTTTTACCACTTCAGAACTGGAGGCAATCACTTTGCTTGTCGTCATCGGCAGCTGGGCCGACGGACTTTCATATTGTATGCTCAACATTTACATCAGTCAGCCCAGCAGTCCTATTACGCCTTTACCAATCTTATTTGGTCACAAGGGAGTTCTGCCCAGCTGTGGAAATCCGCCATTGGTCTCCCTTTCCGCAATCCAGGCAATACGGGACATGAAACCTCCCACTATCTTCCCATGCTCTTACCAGTGCAGTTTGCAAGTAATGGACGTCTAGTAAAATAGACGTTTTGTGTGGTATTTAGGAGAACACAACAGTCTATCACTCGTAAATTTGGATTTCGTTATGGGCGTTCTTCCATAGACCCTCTACTGCGCTTGGATACGTATGTTCGTAATGCCTTGCGAATAACCCACTCTGTTATTGCATATTTTTTGAACTTGAGAGGCATTTGAACTCAACTTGAGAGGTATTATATTTTTAGCCAAGCCACTCCTTAGGCCTTCGAGGCAAATCTACCATCCTTCCTTAAGAACTTTTTAACTGACAGGCATTTCCGTGTTGGTTTATAATGTGTCTCCCGGGACTTTTATCCAAGCTGAAGGTGTCCCCCTCGGGTTGTGTTCTGAGAACAACACTTTTTCTCCTTGCTATTAATGATTATGCCCTTAGTCTTCCATCAAATTTTTGGTCATCACTCTATGTGATGACTCGCTATTGCCTGTGCAGGCGCCTGACTGTCACCTCCTTACTGTTTCTCTTTCCAGCATGCAGTCGACCGTGTTTCCAATTGGGCCACCACACATGGGTTTAAATTTTCCTGCATAAAACCCACAAATCACTTTCACTAGACGCTTGTCTCTCGTTCATCCTTTGTACCTCTATGGGGCCTCCCGTATCCCTGGACGTGATACAGTCAAGTTTCTGGGCCTTCTCTTTGATCGTAGGTTATCCTGGGAAACCTCACATTACCTCTCCTGTAGGCAATTGTCACAAGCCGGCTGAACCTTTTTAAAAACCCTTGCTCATCTTTCGTGGGAGCTTGAATCGTCGAACCCTCCTCACCTACATTCCACCCTTATTTTATCGAAACTTGATTATGGTGACCGAATTCTATTCATCGGCATATCTCCTGTACTCTCTTCTAGCCTTAACCCCATTCTCACCAAGGATTTAGTTTTTGCCTGGTGCTTTTCGCTCTTCCTGTCGAAAGCCTTATGCAGAAGCGAACGTTCAGGTTTGCAGCCGCCATATGCTCAGCAGTTATCTGGTTGACTGTGTGCTCTCTGGAGATGTGTTGGTGTTTATACTCACCCCTGATCTTTTTTTTCTTAGAGCGAGTTTTCAGTCTTTGGCCACCTTGCTGTACTTTCTCTGCGGTTTCCCGATTCATCATGACTTTGCACTTGGTGGGATTGAACTACAGCAGCCAGCTGTTGGATCAGGCTTCCAGCCTGTCCAGTTCCCTTATAGCCCAGCTGATTCCCAGCCGTTTGCATTCTTCCTCAATTAGCTTCACGCGGCTGGAAAGAGGACATTCTGTTGTGTTATGTAGTGTTCTGTTAGAGTTTATGTAGAGTGTTATTAGAGTGTTATGTAGAGTGTTTTGTACAGTGTTATGTAGAGTGTTATGTAGGGAGTGTTATGTAGAGTGTTATGTAGAGTGGTTATGTAGAGGGTTTGTAGCAGTGTTCTGTAGAGTGTTCTGTAGAGTGTTCTGATAGTCGAGTGTTCTGTAGAGTGTTCTGTAGAGTGTGTGTAGAGTGTTCTGTAGTGTGTTATGTAGTGTGTTATGTAGAGTGTTATGTAGAGTGTTATGTAGAGTGTTATGTAGAGTGTTGGTACGAGTGTTCTGTAGAGTGTTCTATGTAGTGTGTTCTGTAGAGTGTTCTGTAGAGTGTCTGTAGAGGTTCTGTAGAGTGTTCTGTAGAGTGTTCTGTAGAGTGTTCTGTAGAGTGTTATGTAGAGTGTTAGGTAGAGTATTCTGTAGAGTGTTCTGTAGAGTGTTATGTTGTGTGTTATGAGAGGTGTTATGTTGTGTTTTCTGGAGAGTGTTCTCGTAGAGTGTTATGTAGAGTGTTATGTAGAGTTTTCTGTAGAGTCTTCGGTAGAGTATTCTGTAGTGAGAGTATTCTGTAGAGTGTTCTGTAGAGTGTTCTGTGAGTGTTCTGTGTGTGTTCTGTTGAGTGTTATGTGAGTGTTCTATAGAGTTTTCTGTAGAGTGTTATGTAGAGTGTTCTTACGTAGAGTGGTATGTAGAGTTTTCTGTAGAGTGTTCTGTAGAGTGTTTGTAGAGTGTTCTGTGAGTGTTCTGTAGAGTGTCTGTAGGAGTGTTCTGTAGAGTGTTCTGTAGAGTTGTTATGTAGAGTGTTATGTAGAGTGTTATGTAGAGTGTTCTGTAGAGTTGTTCTGTAGAGTGTTTCTGTAAGAGTGGTTCTGGGTTTTTTAGAGTGTTCTGTAGGTGTTATGTAGAGTGTTCTGTAGAGTGTTCTGTAGAGTGTCTGTAGAGTGTTCTGTAGAGTGTTCTGTAGAGTGTTCTGTAGAGTGTTCTGTAGAGTGTTATGATACACTGTTATGTACAGTGTTATGTACAGTGTTATGTACAGTGTTATGTACAGTGTTATGTACAGTGTTATGTACAGTGTTATGTACAGTGTTATGTACAGTGTTACAGTGTTATGTACAGTGTTATGTACAGTGTTATGTACAGTGTTATGTACAGTGTTATGTACACTGTTATGTACACTGTTATGTACAGTGTTATGTACAGTGTTATGTACACTGTTTTGCTACATGTTATGTACAGTGTTACGTGTTATGTACAGTGTTATGTACACTGTTATAGTACAGTGTTATGTACAGTGTTTGTACACTGCTTATGTACACTGTTATGTACTGTTTTTGTACATTGTTACAGTGTTATGTTCAGTGTTATAGTACAGGTGATGTACACTGTATATGTACAGTGTTTTGTACAGTGTTACAGTGTTATGTACAGTGTTATGTACACTGTTATGTACACTGTTATGTACAGTGTTATGTACAGTGTTAGTGTTATGTACACTGTTATGTACACTGTTATGTACAGTGTTATGTACAATGTTATGTACACTGTTATGTACAGTGTTATGTACAGTGTTACAGTGTTATGTACAGTGTTATGTACAGTGTTATGTACAGTGTTATGTACAGTGTTACAGTGTTATGTACAGTGTTATGTACACTGTTATGTACAGTGTTATGTACAGTGTTACAGTGTTATGTACAGTGTTACAGTGTTATGTACAGTGTTATGTACAGTGTTATGTACAGTGTTATGTACAGTGTTACAGTGTTATGTACAGTGTTATGTACAGTGTTTTGTACAGTGATTCTGTGGTTAGGTACAGTGTTATGTACAGTGTTATGTTACAGTGATATGTTAACAGTGTTTACAGTGTTTATGTACTTGTGTTATGTACTCGTGTTATTTACAGTGATACACGTGTATGACAGTTTATGTACAGTGTTATGTTCCACCCAGTGTTTTATGTACAGTGTTATGTACAGTGTTATGTACAGTGTTACAGTGTTATGTACAGTGTTATGTACAGTGTTATGTACAGTGTTATGTACAGTGTTATGTACAGTGTTACAGTGTTATGTACAGTGTTATGTACAGTGTTATGTACAGTGTTACAGTGTTATGTACAGTGTTATGTACAGTGTTATGTTCAGTGTTACAGTGTTATGTACAGTGTTATGTACAGTGTTATGTTCAGTGTTACAGTGTTTTCGCTACTGTGTTATGTACTGTGTTATGTTCAGTGTTACTGTGTTATGTACGTGTTATGTACAGTGTTTTGTACGTGTTATGACAGATGTGTACAGTGTTAGGTACCGTGTTATGTACTGTGTTATGTACAGTGTTACAGTGTTATGTACAGTGTTACGTACAGTGTTATGTACAGTGTTATGTACAGTGTTATGTACAGTGTTATGTACAGTGTTCTGTACAGTGTTATGTACAGTGTTATGTAGAGTGTTATGTAACAGTTGTTATGTACAGTGTTACAAGTGTACCCAACAGTGTTATGTACTTGTGTTACGTACAGTGTTACGTACAGTGTTACGTACAGTGTTACGTTCAGTGTTGTTACAGTGTATGTACAGTTTATGTACAGTGTTACGTACAGTGTTACGTACAGTGTTATGTACAGTGTTCTGTAGAGTGTTCTGTAGAGTGTTATGTACAGTGTTACAGTGTTATGTACAGTGTTATGTACAGTGTTATGTACAGTGTTATGTACAGTGTTATGTACAGTGTTATGATAGAGTAGTTACGTGTTATGTACAGTGTTATGTACAGTGTTATGTACAGTGTTACTGTGTTAAGTTCAGTGTTAGGTAACAGTGGTATGTACAGTTTTATGTACAGGTGTTACCCAGTGTTATGTAAGTGTTATGTTACAGTGTTTACCGTGTTATGTTCTGTGTTACAGTGTTTATGTACAGTGTTATGTACAGGTTAGTGTTATGTACAGTGTTATGTACAGTGGTACAGTGTTATGTTACTGTGTTATGTACTGTGTTATGTACAGTGTTATGTCACAGTGGTATGTTCGGGTTATGTACTGTGTTACTGTGTACGTACCGTGTTATGTACATGTGTTACGTACCTGTGTTATGTAATTGTGTAATTTACTGTGTTATGTACGTGTTATGTTCAGTGTTATGTACAGTGTTATGTACTGTGTTATGTTACAGTGGTATGTACAGTGTTATGTACAGTGTTACTGTGTTAGGTACAGTTGTGCTGTTCAGTGTTACGTACGGTTATGTACAGTGTGATGTACAGTGTTTTGTACAGGTTGGTTTATGTACAGTGTTATGTATCTAGTGTTACAGTGTTCACGTACAGTGTTATGTACTAGTGTTTTGTACTGTGTTAGTGTTATGTTCAGTGATTATGTACAGGGTTAGGTACGTGGTATGTACAGTGTTACAGTGTTTTATACAGTGTTATGTACAGTGTTATGTACGTGTTACGTACATGTGTTAGTACACTGATACGTACTGTTGTTACGTCAGTGTTATGTACAGGCGTTATGCTGCAGTGTTAGTTACAGTGTTTATGCAGTGTTATGTACAGTGTTTCAGTGTTACGTACAGTGTTATGTACAGTGTTATGTACAGTGTTTACAGTGTTACGTAACTGAGTTATGTACAGTGTACGGTACCAGTGTTACTGTGTTATGTACAGTTGTTATGTACAGTGCATATGTACCAGTGTTATGTTACAAGTGTTTGGTACAGTGTTAGTGTTATGTACAGTGTTATGTACTGTGTAATACTGTGTTTTGTAAAGTGTTATGTTCAGGGCTTCATGTTCAGTGTTATGTACAGGTTATGTACAGTGTTTTGTACAGTGTTATGTACAGTGGTACGTGTTACGTACAGTGTTAGGTTACAGTGTTTACGTACAGTGTTATGTACAGTGTTATGTACAGTGTATGTACAGTGTTATGTTAGTGTTAGTACAGTGTTTTGTACAGTGTTATGTTCTGTGTTTACAGTTGTTATGTACAGTGTTATGTACAGTGTTACGTACAGTGTTATGTACAGTGTTATGCTTCAGTGAAGGTACAGTGTTAAGTTACAGTGTTATGTACAGTGTTACAGTGTTACGTACAGTGTTATTTACAGTGTTATGTACAGTGTTATGTACATTGTTAGTGTTATGTACAGTGTTATGTACAGTGTTATGTACAGTGTTATGTACAGTGTTATGTACAGTGTTATGTACAGTGTTATGTACAGTGTTACGTACAGTGTTACGTACAGTGTTACGTACAGTGTTATGTACAGTGTTATGTACAGTGTTTTGTACATGTTTTGTTACGTGTTTCAGTGTGTACGTACAGTGTTATGTACAGTGTTATGTACAGTGTTATGTACAGTGTTACAGTGTTACGTACAGTGTTATGTACAGTGTTACAGTGTTATGTACAGTGTTTTGTACAGTGATAACAGTGTTATGTTCAGTGTTTATTGGATCAGTGTTATGTACAGTGTTTATGTACAGTGTTTGGTTCAGTGTTACGTGTTAGTACAAGTGTTATGTACAGTGCTTTGGTTCAGTGTTACGTACAGTGTTACTTACTGTGTTACGTTCAGTGTTACGTACTGGGTTATGGTACTGGGGTTATGTACAGTGTTATGTACAGTGTTTCAGTGTTACGTACAGTGTTATGTACAGTGGTATGTTCAGTGTTATGTACTGTGTGACAGTGTTATGTACAGCTGTGTGGTTCAGTTTAGGTACCGTGTTACATGTGGAAGTCTCTGTGTGTGTTACAGTGTTTCTGTGGTTAGGACAGGGTGGGTTCAGTGTATGGCCTGTGTTATGTAATCCCCATAACTTGGTTTTGTAAGTGTTATGTACAGTGCTTACTGTACATTGTTATGTACAGTGTTACAGTGTTACGTACAGTGTTATGTACAGTGTTATGTACAGTGTTATGTACAGTGTTACAGTGTTATGTACAGTGTTATGTACAGTGTTATGTACCAGTGTTACAGTTTTTACTGACAATGTTATGTACAGTGTTATGTACAGTGTTATGTACAGTGTTATGTACAGTGTTACAGTGTTACGTACAGTGTTATGTACAGTGTTATGTACAGTGTTATGTACAGTGTTACAGTGTTATGTACAGTGTTATGTACAGTGTTATGTAGAGTGTTATGTAGAGTGTTATGTACAGTGTTATATACAGTGTTATGTACAGTGTTATGTAAAGTGTTACAGTGTTACGTACAGTGTGGCTATGTACAGGTTTGTTCAGTGTTAAGTTCTGTGTTATGACATTGTTATGTAAGTGTTACAGAGGTTACGTACATGTTATGTACAGTGTTATGTACAGTGGTTAGGTACGACTCTGTTACAGAGTATGTACAGTGTTTGTACAGTGTTAGTGTTATGTACATAGTTATGTACAGTGTTATGTACAGTGTTACAGTGTTATGTACAGTGTTATGTACAGTGTTATGTACAGTGTTACAGTGTTATGTACAGTGTTATGTACAGTGTTATGTACAGTGTTACAGTGTTATGTACAGTGTTATGTACAGTGTATGTACAGTGTTATGTACAGTGTTATGTACAGTGTTATGTACAGTGTTACAGTGTTATGTACAGTGTTATGTACAGTGTTACAGTGTTATGTTCAAGTGTTTGTTCAAGTGTTATGTACAGTGATATGTACAGTGTTACGTGTTAGTACAGTGTTATTGTACAGTGTTATGTACAGTGTTACAGAGTTATGTACTGTGTTACCATACCCATGTACAGTTGTTATTACAGTGTTACAGTGTAGTACAGTGTTAGGTACCAGTGTTACAGTGTTATTGTACAGTGTTATGTACTGTGTTATGTACAGTTTTATGTACAGTGTGGTTTGTACAGTGTGGTATGTGACAGTGTGGTATGTACAGTGTGACGCATACAGTGTGGATGTACAGTGTGGTAGTACAGTGCGGTATGTCACAGTATGGTATGTACTGTATGGTATGTACAGTGAGGTTGTACAGTGAGGTATGTACAGTGTGGTATGTACAGTGTTACGTACAGTGTGGTATGTACAGTGTGGTATGTACAGTGTGGTATGTAAAGTGTGCGTTGGTTCTGTGCGGTATGTACAGGGTGTATGTACAGTGTGGTATGTTACAGTGTGGTATGTACCGTGTTACGTACGTGTGGTATGCTAATTGTGTGGTATGTACTGTGTGGTTGTCAGTGTGGTATGTACAGTGAGGTAGTACAGTGTGTATGTACAGTGCTTGGTCATGTACTGTGTGGTATGTACAGTGTGGTATGCTACAGTGTGGTAGTACAGTGGTTACGTACAGTGTGGTATGTACAGTGTGGTATGTACAGTGTTGGTATGTCAGTGTGGTATGTACAGTTGTAGTATGTTAGTGTTATGTACAGTGTGGTATGTACAGTGTGTAATGTACAGTGTGGTATGTACAGTGTGGTATGTACAAGTGTTATCGTACAGTGTGTATGTACGGAGTTAGGTACAGTGTGGTATGTACAGTGTGGTATGTACAGTTGTGGTATGTACCAGTGTGGTATGTACAGTGTTATGTACAGTGTGTTTGTACAGTGTGGTCCTGTTAAGTGTGCGTATGTACAGTGTGGTATGTCAGTGTTAGTTACTGTGTGTGATGTACAGTGTTATGTACTGTGTGGTTATGTACAGTGTGGTATCGTTCAGTGAGGTATGTACAGTTGGTATGTACAGTGTCGGTATGTACAGTGTGGTATGTACAGTGTGGTATGTACAGTGTGGTATGTACAGTGTGGTATGTACAGTGTGGTATGTACAGTGTTTTGTAAAGTGTTGTATGTACGTGTAGTATGTACCAGTGTGGTATGTACAGTGTTAGGTACGGTGTGGGTTATGTACAGTGTTATGTACTGTGTTGTATGTTACTAGTGTAGGTTATGTACAGTGTGGTATGTACTGTGTGGTATGTACAGTGTTGGTCTGTTCCAGTGGTATGTACAGTGTGGTATGTACAGTGTGGTATGTACAGTGTGGTATGTACAGTGTGGTATGTACAGTGTGGTATGTACAGTGTGGTATGTACAGTGTGGTATGTACAGTGTGGTATGTACAGTGTGGTATGTACAGTGTGGTATGTACAGTGTGGTATGTACAGTGTGGTATGTACAGTGTGGTATGTACAGTGTGGTACGTACAGTGTGGTATGTACAGTGTGGTATGTACAGTGTGGTATGTACAGTGTGGTATGTACAGTGTGGTATGTACAGTGTTATGTACAGTGTGGTATGTACAGTGTTATGTACAGTGTGGTATGTACAGTGTGGTATGTACAGTGTGGTATGTACAGTGTGGTATGTACAGTGTGGTATGTACAGTGTGGTATGTACAGTGTGCGTAGTTATCAGGTGTATGTACAGTGTGGTATGTTACAGTGTGGTCATGTAGTGGGAGTATGTACTGAGTGGTATGTACAGTGTGGTATTGTACAGTGTGGGTATGTAAGTGTGGTATGTACAGTGTGGTATGTCCAGTGGGGATATGTCCAGGGTGGTATGTACAGTGTTATGTACAGTGTGGTATGTACAGTGTGGTATGTACAGTTTGGTATGTACAGTGTTATGATACAGTGTTGGTAATGTACAGTCGTGGTATGTAAGTGTTACGTTAACAGTGTGGTATGTACAGTTGGTATGTACAGTCAAACAATGTGGTTTGTACAGTGTGGTATGTACAGTGTGGTATGTAAAGTGTGGCATGTACAGTGTGGTATGCTACAGTGTAACGTACAGTGTGGTATGTACATGTGTGGTATGTCACAGGTGGTATGTACAGTGTGGTTTGTACAGTGTGGTATTGTTACAAGTGTGGTATGTACAGTGTGGTATGATAACTTACAGTGTTACTTACAGTGTGATAAGTACAGTGTGGTATGTACAGTGTGGTATGTACAGTGTGGTATGTACAGTGCGGTATGTTACAGTGCGTATGTACGTGTGGTATGTACAGTGGGTTGTACAGTGTTCGTACGTTGTGGTATGTACAGTCGTGGTATGTACAGTGTACGTACAGTGTGGTATGTTACAGTGCGGTATGTACAGACACCCCCAAACCACTGATTTTAGTACAGTGTGGTATGTACAGTGTGGTATGTACTGTGTTAACGTACAGTGTGGTATGTACTTGTGGTTATGTACAGTGTTACGCTTTCAGTGGGTAATGTACAGTGTGGTATGTACAGTGGGTACGTACAGTGTGGTATGTACAGTGGGGTATGTACTGTGTTACGTACAAGTGTGGTTTGTACAGTGCGGGTCATGTACAGTGCGGTTGACGTGTGGTTATTTGTTTACAGTGTGTGTATGTACCCCACTGTTCGTACAGTGTGGTATGTACAGTGTGGTATGCTACAGTGCGGGGGATATGTACAGTGTGGTATGTACCAGTGTGGTATGTACAGTGTGGTTGTCACTGTTGTGGTATGTACAGTGTGGTTTGTACAGTGTGGTATGTACAGTGTTGTATGTGCCAGTGTTACGTAATTGTGGTATGTACGTGTGGTAGTAACAGTGTGTATGTTCAGTGTGGTATGTACGTCGTGGTATGTACAGTGTGGTATGTACAGTGTGGAAAAATTAAAAGGCGGGGGCCCGAGATGTTCAACGCCCCCCGCACACAAAAGGGGGATTACCAACAGCCCCCTGGCAGTCTTAAAGCTGGCATGGAAAGCCCTAAAGTCAGTTCTGATCGCCGGGCTGTGGCTCTATTTGGGTTTTTGCGTGCAGCCAGCAGCAAAGCCTGGTTGTGGCGTGACCCACCAGGGGGCCTGGTCACAGACCGGGCCGCGGGGGCGTTGACCCCCGAAACTCTCTCCAGGTAAACTCCAGGTATGTATGTGTGTGTGTGTGTGTGTGTGTATTCACCTAACTGTAGCTGCAGGGATTGAGTCACAGCTCTTGGCCCTCCTTCTTCACTGGTGGCTACTAGGTCCACTCTCTCCCTGCTCCATGAGCTTTATCATACCTCTTCTTAAAGCTATGTCTGGATCCTGCCTCCACTGCATCACTCTCCAGACTATTCCACTTCCTGACAACTCTATGACTGAAGAAATGCTTCCTAACATCCCTGTGACTCATCTGAGTCTTCAACTTCCAGTTGTGATCCCTTGTTGCTGTGTCACATCTCTGGAACATCCTATTTCTGTCCACCTTGTCAATTCCTGTCAGTATTTTATATGTTGTTATCATGTCCTCCCTGTCCCTCCTGTCCTCCAGTGTCGTCAGGTTGAGTTCCCTTAACCTTTCCTCGTAGGGCATGCCCCTTAGCTCCTGGACTAGTCTTATTACAAACCTTTGCACTTTCTCTAATTTCTTGACGTGGTTGACCAGGTGTGGGTTCCGTGTTTCACTCTGTGTAGAGCTTTATCAAGGAGAAGATGCATTATGAACTAAGAAGGTATGTCTTACAGAGCCCAGAATACGACTCACAACAGTGACCACCTAACACCCAGGTACCTACTTACTGCTAGGTGAACAGGGAAGGGGTCAACAGGTGTCAGGAAGCAGGCCTGCCCTAAGTCTGCTGCCCTCTGCTTCCAGGGCACAAGTCTGCCCATGGGCATCGGGAACAGAGTCTACGTACCCCAGAAGACATGTCAATTCTCTTCTGAAGTCTCTACATCCTCCTCCCAGAAGGCCGCAAGAAACAGTCTGGAATCCTTCTCTTGCTGTTATTACACCTCTCTCTCCGTCTGCCGGGCCTTTCGTGGACCAGAAGTATGTACCAGCTTTGGGTCATGCCCTGCACGACACGCTAGCTTCCCTCGAAATGGTCTGAGAATAGAAATTGATAAGGAAATTGAGCTCCCAAACACGCAGGAGAGATGATCCAACCCAGTGGGACGCCATCAGTCCGCACTGTCTCAGATCGAACGTGAAAATGTGCTTTTGGGCTCAACTTTTCGCCCTCTGTAGGGCCCGAGAGCTTGATCAAGTGATGGATAAAGGTAGATATGGGGCGAAACGGTGTTTCCAATCATAATGTCTCTCTGATACGTTCTGTTACGAATCAAACAAAGCAGGTACGTCGTCAATTATTACTGTCTCCATTGACTGCTACATGCAGTGGATTTTTTTTACGATGGTGAGTCATACGGTCGTTTTACCCGCGGCGCTAAGTAGCGGATAGCGCTACATGCGCAGAGAAGCGCATTTCTGGCCAGCACACGAATGTGCGGAAGGAGGATCAAGTGTGCACGCAAGGTGTTATATCAAGCATGTGTGGGCCAGACACTGTTTACATTGTGGGAACACCAGCAGTGTTGCTACACTATTCTATATGATAGTTACATTGTGGGAACACCAGCAGTGGTGCTACACTATTCTATATGATAGTTACATTGTGGGAACACCAGCAGTGTTGCTACACTATTCTATATGATAGTTACATTTTTGGGAACACCAGCAGTGTTGCTACACTATTCTATATGATAGTTACATTGTGGGAACACCACAGTGTTGCTACACTATTCTATATGATAGTTACATTGTGGGAACACCAACAGTGTTGCTACACTATTCTATATGATAGTTACATTTGTGGGAACACCAACAGTGTTGTACACTATTCTATATGATAGTTACATTGTGGGAACAACCAGCAGTGTTGCTACACTATTCTATATGATAGTTACATTGTGGGAACACCAACAGTGTTGCTACACTATTCTATATGATAGTTACATTGTTGGGAACAACCAACAGTGTTGCTACACTATTCTATATGATAGTTACATTGTGGGAACACCAGCAGTATTGCTACACTATTCTATATGATAGTTACATTGTGGGAACACCAGCAGTGTTGCTACACTATTCTATATGATAGTTACATTGTGGGAACACCAGCAGTGTTGCTACACTATTCTATATGATAGTTACATTGTGGGAACACCAGCAGTGTTGCTACACTATTCTGTGTGATAGTTACATTGTGGGAACACTAACAGTGTTGCTACACTATTCTGTGTGATAGTTACATTGTGGGAACACTAACAGTGTTGCTACACTATTCTGTGTGATAGTTACATTGTGGGAACACAATGTGTGTGTGTGTGTGTGTGCTGTGTATACCACAACTACCAACACCACGACCACAACTACCACAACTACCACAACTACCACAACTACTACTACCACCACCACCACCACCACCACCACCACCACCACCACCACCACCACCACCACCACCACCACTCTCGACACACGGTGTTTGTCATGATTCTCTTAATTAGATTCTGGGAAAAACAGCGTACAACCCCTCTGTGTTTTGTGTGAGTACCAGTTATAGTTCCCCTACACACACACACACACACACACACACACACAGAGATGTCTACACAGTAGGAACACTTTATACTGGGGCCTCAAAAGTGATAATAGCAGTGATATACAACCCACCACCGAACAGCAGGAGGCCAAGACTGGAATATATTGAGAGCAATAGAGTGATGGTGGACACACTAACCCAGGTGGCCAGAAGGGCCCACATGACCAGAGAAAAGTTATCACCAGGGGGATATCAATATAAGGAGACTGACTGGGGAATCTGGGGCCCAGGGAGACCGAGACTGGGGGGCCCAAAGATGCTGGAGGTGGTACTGGAAAATTTCAGTACCGCATTTTTTGGGGGACAAACCAAGAGAAGGATGCCCCAAAAAGGCTAGACCACATTTCCCCTGAGTATTTCAGACACGAGGACTCCATTAAAGGCCCTTGGAGTAGTGATCTTTGGGTTTTGGGTTTTCGAAGAAATAAGTTAAACAAGGAGAGTGGGGTTAGCAAAAGAAGTGGGAAAGCCAAATTCCAAAAAGGGGAACAAAGTATGGGTATTCCTCATGGGGTTTCATAAGAGAACTGGAGGAAAAGACAGAAACGAAATGGGGAACAATGCCATAAAGTGCAGGGAGACAGTGGAGAAGGTCGACCAACGGCAAAACCGGGAAGACCAGGGTAAGCCCTTTTTACCAGGGTGGAGTGAACCAGGGTTTTCCGGGTGTGGATTGAACCAGGGTTTTCCCCCGGGTGTGGAGTGAACCATGGTTTTACCAGAAGGGGGAAGTAAACCCGGGCTTACAGGTGTGAATTTTGAATCATGGCTTCCCAAGGTGGGAAGTGAACCTTGGTTACCAGGTGTAAAGGGAACCATGGTTTCCAGGTTGAAGTAAACCATGGTTTACCAGAAGGTGTAAAGTAAACCTTGGCTTACCAGGTTTTTGAAGTGAATCAGGGCTTACCAGAAGGAGCGAAGTGAACATGGCTTACAATGTGGAGTGAACTATGGCTTACCAGAAGGTTTGCGGTTAAAAAGCCAAGTCGGTGAGTATGGAAAAGTATGAAGGCAAAGGACTCAGGAACGGGAGTTGAGTGAAGAGCCAGAAATAAATATGATGGAAAAGGAGAGTAGACCAGGGCAATACCAAAATGACACAGATCATAGCCAGATTGACCCTAAGTTTGTACACCCACATCAGGAGGAAAAGCAACAGTAAAAGGATCAGGTAAAAGGGTGAGGAGAAGGGGAAAGATCCAGGGAACTAACCAGGAGCAACCAAATATGTGAAGAGCTTCTCAAATTCAGGGGGGTATTCATATAGAGACAGAGAGGCTTCCAAAAAAATGAGGTGGGGGGTTGCCCAGCAAGTGCTGGACACACGCCACAACTAAAGGGGGGTAAAGGGAACTTCTGGGGGAAAAACTAGATACCTCAAAGGGGCGGGGGCCCAGATAACATCTCCCCTTTGGGGCCCTGAAGAGGGGGCAGAGGCCTGTGTGTGCCCAAACAACAATCTTAATAAACTATCGAAAAGGGGAAACTCCTGAGGTGCCCAGAACCAATGTAGTCCCATTTTTTGGTAGGACCCAGACATGCTGACTAAACTCGCCGTGTCACTGAAGTATTGTATGCAAAAGGGGGAAAAGGGATTACAGGAGAAGATTGGTGGAGCACCTAGAAGATGGTGGAAAACCCTGAAGTGTGGTGGAGAACCTAGAAGTGTGGTGGGGCACCTAGAACGAATTAAGTAACAAATGACCAGCAGGGTTTGGGGGAAGGGAAATCCTGTGCACAAAACCTAGGGAGTTCATGACAAGGTAACAGAAGTAAACGGGGACGAGAGGGATGGGTAGACGCATCTTCTTGGACTGTAAAAAGGTTTTGATGAAAATACCACAGAAGAGGTGGTTTGAAAAAGCAAGGGGAACGGGCGGGAAAATGAGGGAAAGTACGTAATGGATCGGAAAATACCTGACAGGAAGGAAACAACAAGTGGTGGTACGGACGAGGTGCGGGTGGGCCCCTGTGACCGGGGGCTCCACGGGGGTCAGTCCTGACCAGTGATATTTGAATGACGGCCAAAGGAATAGAGAAATTTAGTGTCCTGTTTGGAGACGTGTGAATTAATGTGCAAAATTTCAAGTGGTGGGGTGGGTTTAGGCCCAAAAAGGGATTGGACAGACTGAAAGTTGTTCGCAACTGGTTCCGGGAGTTCCCCCCACCAAGTGCAAGTCTGAAGTTTGGGGGAAGGGTCAAAAAGACCGCGGGCAAAAAGTACACTTTAAGGGGCCAAAAGCAAACCTATTTAAAGGGAAAAGGATTTTGGGGTGAGTATAACACCGAAACTTTCCCCGGGGCAACTAAACCCAAAAAAATTCTGCACAAAAAAAAGGGGGTGTTAAAACACACAACCCAACACACACCACCACACCACACACAACACCACCACACACCACACACCACCACACACATACACGCACAACAGACGCCCACAGACACCAGTCCAGCGGGGGCAGGAGCTAGTTCGACCCCGAACCACTTTGGGTAGTACACACACACACACATATACACGTTTGCTGGGGGAAAGCCGGTCTTTTTTGTCACTCGAACATGTTGGGAAATCTCTTTTCTTATGGTGTGTTGTGTGTTCTCACCTAACTGTGGTTGCGGGGGTCGTTCACAGCTCCGGGGCCCGCCTCTTCACTGGTCGGCTTCACTTCCCGCTCCAGTGAGTGTTTGTGTTTTTGTTGTGCTAGTTAACACAGTTCCCTGGATCATCCCCTGGCAACATCACCAATAGATCTAAGTATTTAGCAACTAAGACACCTACCTGGCCCTAATTACCCAAATAAGCAACCCGATCACCAAAATATCTAAAAAACTAAAAACTATCTTAGAAGTCCCCCTAGAAATATGTAAAAAATCTAGAAATATTGAAATTTTTCCAAAAATCCTGAAAATCTCAAAAGCCACAAAAAAAAATCCGTCCAAATTTACGCAAAAAATCCTCTAAAAATCCTTGGAATCCTCCGAAATCTTAAAAATCCTCAAGAAATTTGGGAAAAATCACGTCTGGGGGAAGGGGGCAGGAAGATGGCCCTTCCCGTCACCCAAAAACCCGTTGCACGGGAAAGTTGCAAATTTCCCCCCCTACCTGCAAACACTGGTGCCCCTTACGTGTTAGGGTCCGGGTAAAATTTAAAGCAATTAAAAAGGGGGAAGGATAGAAGGTTAAGTGGGGGAAGGTTTTGGTACTGGTGCTGGTATAGGTACACCCCTCGGATCACAAAATGGGGGAGGCATAATCAGTTACCCCAAACCCGAACAACAGTATTGTCCCAACAGTAAAGCCCCCTACACACCATCAATAAAAAAAAATTTTATTTTGCAAACACACGAGGTCTAAAAAAACCTCAACAAACAAAAAAATACCTTCATAAGAGACGTTGACGGACTCAATGCAATTTTTTGTAGTTTTCACAGAACCCACGTAAGGACCCTTTTTGAAACGGAATGTGGATCCCGGGGAAACCTTTTCAGTTACAACAGAATAAATTGGTAAAAAGGGGGTGGGTGGAGGGGCTTTGTCACAGAGTCGTATTTGCAAGAATACTAAACCCCTCAAATGATGTAGTTGAAGTTTTGGCAGTAAAAGTTTGAAAACCAAAACCCTTTGTCTTTGTGGTTTTTATACAACCTCGGGATGAACTTCTCGAAATTCCAGGAAGGGTTGTAAAATTGCCCACCCCGGGGAGATCTTTCAATTTTCTGCCCCAAACTGAGAAACCTAAAATGGGAATGGGCAAAAAAGGGGTTAGCAGAGATCACCCCGGGGAGGCAGCACATATAAATTAAAATTCACACACACAAACAAATCAAATCTCTGCAAAAAATTCCCCTTTAAACCAACAACGTAAAGCCAACAACCCCAAAATAATGACCTGAACAAATTAACTACAAAGACACTGCGCTCAGATACAACATCCCGAGGTCCCGACATGCAGCCAGGGCCCTGACCAAAATGGGTGGGTTTTTTGAGCTGTCTTCACAAAAATTAAAATTTCAAAAACAAAAACACAAATGGGAACAGACCCCCCTGTCCTAAATTAAAAAAAACGGGGAAGATGTCCTAAAACAACGGGGATTCGAACTTTTCCCTAGAAAAAATTTATTCTGTGGGCATTGAGGTCTGCTAAAGGGACATTCCTTTAAAAAAAAGGGAAGAAAATGAAAAACTAAAAGAGAGAGATGCCCCCAATACAGAGGAAGGGGAAGAATCAAGAGTGCTGAGAGGGGCAAATATCTGAAAAAAAGGGGAGGCACTGGTCGAAAAATCAAATATCAAAATTAGTTTAAGGAATCTTAAAAGAGCGAAAATTCAGGAAAAAAAAGCCTTAAATGAAACTGGAAGAAACTCAAAAATATATATTTCCTTATTTAAATCTAAGGCCCAAAACAAAAAATCCCAAATTGGGCCCTGCTTCGAGTGGGTCTTACACAGGTGACAGCAAAGAAAGAGTGAAACTAAAGTCCCCGTTGATTATGTGTTTAGTGAATGTTACCTTGACTAAGAGTCGACAATTAAATTAATTTATTATGTAGACTCAAAATCAGGTCATTTAAAAAAATCTCTGATATTATCCTAACACCACAGACTTCGAGAAAGCAAAAAAGCATGGCCCTGACTCTGCCACAGGGCCCCGACTCTGGAACCTGAGTCATCAAAAACTGCAAGAAGCCCCCTTTTCACTCCTTAAAAAAATTTTATGGAGAGGGCGCATGGACAGGGTCATCCCCACACACACTAAAAACAAAGACAAGCCCATTTCCCCAAAAGGGGGCAGTACAATTTCGAAGAATTACAGACCCCATACACTAACGTTCCAATCATAAAAAAATTTTTAAAGGGTTTAAGAACAAGAAGGGGAACCACCTAGTACCCCTAATTACACAACCCAGGGCAACCCGGGGTTTTTAAAAGGTCGTTCCGCCTCTCACGACTACTGGACACTTAGATGGCTTGGGGGTCACTCTACCCCCTCACGATACGGACCACTTGACATGGTTTGGTGGTTCAGGTTTCCCAAGGGGCAGTATCAGTCCCATTTCCCAAGGTACGTATCAGTCCCCAGTTCCACAAGGTATAGTACTCAGTCCCATGTTCCACAAGGGGACGTAGCCAGTCCAGTGTTCCACAAGGTACGTATCGTCCCGTGTTCACAAGGTACAGTACTCAGTCCCCGTGTTCCACAAGGTATTACTCAGTCCAGTTTTCCACAAGGTACATACTCAGTCCCAGTGTTCCCCCAAGGTACAGTACCGTCCCAGTGTTCCACAAGGGATAGTACCATCCCCGTGTTCCCCAAGGTACAGTACTCAGTCCCGTGTTCCACAAAAGGGACAGTAGTCAGTGCCAGTTTCCCAAGGTACATATCAGTCCAGTGTTCCAAAGGAACCCGACTCATCTCAGTGTTCCACAAGGTAAGTAGTCAGGCCAGTGTTCCACAAGGAAAATTTCTCAGTCCCGTGTTTTCCCCAAGGTACGGGACTGCTCCCCCCCTTTTCCTAGGGGGCCAAACCAGTGAAAATTCTCTTTTAAAACGCTTGTTCTCTCTAGGCGGAATCAATGTCACAAAGGGGGCCTATGAAGGCAAGGGAAATTTCAGACCGGGAATTTCAGAGAAAATTTTTCTGCAGTAAAGTACGATAAAGCACCTAAATTACTGGGGAAGGGTTGAAAATCCCTTGACCTGTACTCCCGGAACGAGGGGAGAAAGTAATGAAAATAACCTGGAAAATCCTAGAGGGGCTGTCCCAAAAACGCACACGATAACACCCGTACAAGGCAAAAAAATTGGGGAGGGGATGCCATTTCCCCAATGAAAAGCTGCAGGCGAGCCACAGTACACTAAGAGACAACACAATAAGTGTCTGGGGCCGAGACTGTTCAACTGGGTCCCGCAACATAAGGGGGATTAAAACCCTGCTGTCTTTAAGCCCCCTGGTTGTTTCAAGACCCCGGTTGTCTTCAAGATCCTGGTTGTTTCAACCCCCCGGTTGTCTTCAAGACCCCTGGTTGTCTTCAAAACCCCTGGGTTTTCTTCAAGATCCATGGTTGTTTCAAGACCCCGGCTGTCTTCAAGACCCCTAATTTTCTTCAAGATCCCTTGTCTTCAAGATCCCCGGTGTCTTTAAGACCCTGGTTTCTTTTAAATCCCCGGTTGCTTCAAAATCTTGTTGCTTCAAGACCCTGGTTTTTTTTCAAGATTCCCGCTTTTCTTCAAGCCCCTGGTTGGCTCAGACCCCTGTTGCTTCAAGTCCTGGGTTTTTTCAGACTCCCTGGGTTTTCTTCAAGCCCCCCTTTGGGTGCTTCAAGACCCCCTCTTTTCTTCAAGACCCCTGGTTGTCTTCAAAAACCCTGGATGTCTTTAAAACCCCTGGTTGTTTCAGATCCTGGTTTTTCTTAAACCCCTGGCTGTCTTCAAACCCCCTGGCTGTCTCAAGGCCCCCCTTTGGGTGTCTTCAAACCCCTGGTTTTTCTTCAAATCCCTGGCTGTCTTCAAAACCCCTTTGGGTTTCTTAAGATCCTGGTTGTCTCTACCCCTGGCTGCTTTAAGACCCTTGACTGTTTCAAACCCCCTTTACTGTCTTCAAAACCCCCGGTGTTTCAAGACCCCTTGGCTGTCTTCAAGACCCCCGGTTTTCTTCAAAACCCCTTGACTGTCTTCAAGACCTTTCCTGGCTGTCTTTAAAAACCTTGATCCCACAAGACCTTCATGGGCCAGGCCCCGGGGGGGTTGACCCCCCGGGGCACCCTCCCGGGTTTTTAACCCCAAATATATTAGGGACTAGGTAAATGGACCACCTGTAGGTGAAATTCTAGAAATTTAAACCCTAGCTCCCCTTTGGCTAGTTGTAGGGGATCAAGAGGGGCTTTGGGGGCAGGTAGTTAGGTCTAGGTGTAGGGCTAGGTACTAGGTACTAGGTGCTAGGTGCTAGGTGCTGGTGTAGGTGATTCCGGGGCCCGCGACCTTTTCTTAGGGAAAATTTTTTGCTGAGAATTCCTGTGTGTGTTGTTTTTGTTGGTTGTGTGTGTGTTTTGTGTTTGTGTGTGTGTTTGGGGTGTGTGTGTTGTGTTGTGGTGTGTTGTGTGTGTGTGTGTGTGTGTGTGTGTGTGTTTGTGGGTTGTGGGGTTTTGTGTGTGTGTGTGTTGTTGTGGTGTTGTGTGTGTGTGTGTGTGTGTGTTGTGTGTGTGTGTGGTGTGTGTTGTGTGTTGTGTTTTTGGGGTGTGTGTGGTGTGTGTGTGTGGGGTTTGTGTGGTGTGTGTTGTGTTGGGGGTGTTGTGTGTGTTGTTTTGTGTTGTTTTGTGTTGTGGTGTGTGTGTGTGTTTTGTGTGTGTGTGTGTGTGTGGGGGTGTGTTTTGTGGTTTTGTGTGTTTTGTGTGTTTGTGTGGTGTGTGTTGTGTGTGTGTGTGTGTGTTGTTGTGTGTGTGTGTTGTGTGTGTGTGTGTGTGTGTGTGTGTTGTGTGTGGGGTGTTTTGTGTTGTGTGTGTGTTGTGTGTGTGTGTGTGTGTGGTTGGTGTGTGTGTTTGGGGGTGTTGTGTGTTGTGTTTGTTTTGTGGTGTTGGGTTGTGTGTGTGGTGGGTTTGGGGGGTGTGTGGTGTGGTGTGTGTGTGTGGGGGTGTGTGTGTGTGGGGGTTTTCGTGCCCCCAGGGTGTACACACCACGTGTTAACCAGGAAAGGAGGGGGCGGAGCTGAGTTCGATCCCCGCAACCAAAATAGGTGAGTACACACCACACACACACACCACACACACACAACCCACACACACACCCCCAACCACACAACACACACACACCAACACACACACACCCCACACACACCCCACACACACACCCCACACACACACACCCACAACACACACACACACACACACACCCACACACACACACCAAAACACACAACACACACACACCACAACACACACCACACACCACACACCCCACAAAACACACCCCACCACACACACACACCACACACACACCACACCACACACACACACCACACACACCACAACACGTTTTAAGATTATATTTTTTAATTTTTATTAATGTAAAAAATTAATAATTTTGTACCAAAAGAACCTTGAAAACTTTCCTGACCTTATTATAAAAAAGACCAATTTAATTTTGCCCAATCCAACTAAATAATTTTTTAAAAATTTAAAAATAATTTAAAATAAACAACACAATGAAATATATTTTTATCGTTAAGTTCAGAAACATTTTTGTGAAATTATTGCAAAACACAATTTTAGCTTTTTTATTCGGCAAGAAGAGCGTTGTATTTAACCAAAATAGAATTTTCCTATTTGGCACGACATTATTATATAAAATATAATAAGAAGAGAGAAAGAGGAAGAAAAGAGAAGGGGAAGAAAAGAGAGGGGAGAAGAGAGAGAGGAGAGAGAGAGAGAAAGTATTCGATCCCCTTTTTACTTTCAATCCTTTTTTAAGAGATTGATCCCCTTAAGGAGGATATTCTCCATTCCGTCACTTATACTTTTCTGGACCTTATAAAAGTAAACAAGATGGCAGCTGTCTTAGGTCGCCTCACCGCTGGAAAATTGAAGTTTTTATCGAATTTCCTTCTTATATTGTGGATTCCTGAGCCGGTTGGAGCATGGAACAACCGGTTATTTGTCTGGTAATACCTGTGTGCTGCCCAGAGTCTATAATTTGTCCTCTAGAGGAGTATTTTCGGACCTGAGAGTAACGTTAGTGGGTATTTTTAAATTTGGTTCCTCTGGTGAGAAATATTTTTCGTTTTATTCTGGTATATATATATATATATAGCGGCGCTGTGTGGCCCTGGCGGGTTTAGCGCTCCCTTTTTTGATGATAATGATGTTCAGGTATATGTACAGTTATATTTTTTTGTTGCTATGTGTGAGTCATGTGTCTGTATTTGTAGCCCTTGTGGTTTAGCGCTTCTTTTAGATAATAATAATAATAATCTGTATGTGCACTGTACCTGAATATATTTACTTACCTACGTACGTACTTATTTACGTACTAATTCACATACGTAGGTACGTACTTATTTACATACTAATTCACATACGTACGTACGTACCTACTTATTTACTTACGTTCTTACTCATGTACTTTTATATGTAGTTACGTACTTATGTACTCAAGTATTTACTTACGTACTCAGTTACGTACTTATTTACGTGCTAATTATATATACGTACAGAAATTACCGACTAAAATATATTTGAAAAAATATAGGACTTTGATAATTTGCCTCTTATTAAATAATTTATTGTGCAATTATATTTATAGGTCTATTGAGCCTCCATTGCCCCCCAGGTCGGTCCCCCTGGGTAAATTACCCGTCCCCCCGGGGTAAATTACTCCAGTCCCCCGGGGTAGATTACCCCGGTCCCCCGGGGTAAATTACCCCAGTCCCCCGGGGTAGATTATCCCAGTCCCCCGGGGTAGATTATCCCAGTCCCCCGGGGTAAATTGTCCCAGTCCCCCGGGGTAAATTACCCCGGTCCCCCGGGATAAATTACCCCAGTCCCCCGGGGTAGATTATCCCAGTCCCCCGGGGTAAATTGTTCTGGTCCCCCGGGGTAAATTACCCCGATTCCCCGACCTCTGTCTAGGATAACCCTAAAAAAAAGAGTGCCCTATTTCCACTGTGGTCGTTATAAGCGTGTGCAGCAACAACCTGGTTGATCATGCACCAGGTATCAATTCACCGATGTTGCATCCACAGTTTACCTTCATAAGAACTTTATAGATAAAACATGGATCTTGGAGGGAAAATGATTTACAGTTTACAGGGCAGGATGATTTCTTTGTGTTCTTTTGTAAATAAATGCAACGTAAATCCTCTCCTGGGCCTCGTTTAAGGTCACAATATATCGTAATTTCAATTGAGTCTTTATCTTGCAACTTTCCGTTCTCAGTTTCTTGCATTCGACAGCACCTGAAGACAGACTGGTGACAGTGAAAGGGCCTGAAAAAGCACCTTTTTTAAGACGGCCTGGGTGAGGTGAAAAGCCCCTTGGTTGGTAAGATTTGAAGGGGGCCCTCGGGTGCGTGAAAAAGCCGGGGTTGGGGTTTGGGGGAATCTGAAGGCGGACATTGGGGAACAGTGAAAAACCCTTTGTGCCTCTAAAAGAACCGGGACGGGTAACAGTGGGGAAAACCTTTTTTGGAACTCCGGGGAAAGAGGGACAGGGGGAAAAGATGGAAGCTTTAAAAGAGGGAAAACCCTGCAGGGGGGGGAACCTTTGGGGGTAAGGGGCCTTGAAACGGAGGGAAAAAGTGAAAACCGGGGAACTTTCGGGAAGAGGGGAACTTATAAGTGGGGGAACCTTTAAAACTCCTGGGGAATTGGCCCTGGGGCCATTAAAAGGAAACTGGGGGGAAATTTGAAAACCTGGGGCCCTGGGGGGCATGGGGGCCTTGTAAAAAGGGGGGAAAATTTTTTTTCATAAATTTTTAATTTTTTTGGGACTTTGGCAAAAGATGGGGCTTAAAGGGAAGCCGGGGCTTAAAAAAGAGGGTTGAGGGACCTCCGGGGGGAACTTGCTAACAATGCGGGGGAAAATTGGGGTTTGCAGGGGGAAAAATTAAATCAACAGTGCAGGGACATTGGGGAACTGCGGGGGGAACCCTTGATGAAAATGGGGGCCTTTTAAACAAAAAGGGGCAGGGAACTTTGGGATAAACGGGCAGGGGAAAAATTGATAAACGCAGGGGAACCTTGAGGGAAACTGCTTTGGGGAACATTGCTAAACTGCGGGGAACATTGGGGAAATGCGGGGGAAAAACATTGATGGAAACCCCCCCCCCCCCCCTAATTTTTTTTTGGGGAACTTTGGGTACAAAGGGGCGGGAACATTGATGAAACTGCATGGGGAACATTGAGGGAACGCAGGGGAAACCATTTACAAAAAGGGGCAGGGAACATTGAGGGAAACTGCATGGGGAACATTGTAAAAACAATGCAGGGAACATTGATGGCCTGCCAGGGGGGAACCCCTTTGGGTAAACTTTTGAGGGAAAATTTGATGGAACTTCCCAGGGGGAAAACATTGTAAACCAAGAAAGGAAAAACCTTTTATAAACTTGCAGGGGCCATTGTAAAAGGGGCAGGGGAAATTGATAAACTGCAGGGAAACCCTTGATGGAACTCCCAGGGGGAAAACATTGTAAAAAAAATGCGGGGAAACCATTGAGGGAAACTGCATGGGGAACATTGATTTACCAAAAAATGCGGGGCCCATTGAGGGAAACCTGCGGGGGAAAAACCCCTTGTTTAAAAGTGGGGAAACATTGATGGAACTGCAGGGGGAAACCTTTGATAATCCACCCCCATAGGTTGGGGAACCCTTATACCCAGTGCGGGGAAACCCTTGAGGGAAAACTGAATGGGGAACTTTGATAAAACCCAATAGGGAACTTTTAAACGATGGGGGAAAAAATTGATAAAACTGCAGGGGAACTTGATAAACCCGTTTGGGGAAAAATTGTTTGGAACTGCATGGGGAACATTGTAAGCATGGGGAACATTGATAAAACATCCCGGGAACTTTGGGTGGAACTGCAGGGGGAAAACTTTGATCCCAAAAATGCAGGGAAATGAGGGAAACTGAAAGGGGAACTTGTTAAAACTGCGGGGGAAACCCATTGTGGAACGCATGGGGAACTTTGATAAAACAGTGCAGGGAACATTGGGGAACGCATGGGGAACATTGAGGGAACTGCAGGGGGAAAACATTGATAAAAAACAGTGAAAGGGGAACTTTGGGAAGGAAACTGAAAGGGGAACATTGATAAAACCCTTGCGGGGAAACCCTTTGGGGGAGGGAAAAAACCTGCATGGGGAACTTTGATACAACATGCAGGGAACATTGAGGGAAACTCCCTGGGGAAAATTGGGGAAACTGCAGGGGGAAACCCCTTGATACCCCAAGGCGGGGAAAACATTGAGGGAAACTGCAGGGGGCCCCCTTGATGGAACGGGGGCCTTTGGGGAACATTGAGGGAAAACGGCCGGGGGGAAACCCTTTGATAAAAACAGTGCGGGAACATTGGGGAAACCGGGAAAGGGGAACATTGATAAACAGTTGCGGGGAACATTGATAAACCCAATGGGGAAAACCTTGTGGAATGAAGGGGGAACTTTGATAAAAACAGTGCGGGGAAAAACATTAAAGGAACTGCAGGGGGAAAACATTGATCCCAACATTTGCGGGAAACCCTTGAGGAACTCCCTGGGGCCCCTTTGTGGAACTGCGGGGGAAACCCTTTTGAAACAACAGTCCCGGGAAAAAATTGATGGAACGCAGGGGGGGCCCATTGTACAACAGTGCGGGGAAACCCATTGATAAAACTGAAAGGGGAACTTTGGATGAAACTGAAAGGGGCCCCAATTGATAAACTGCAGGGGCCCTTGTTTAAAACCATGGGGAAAACATTGAGGGGAAAACTGCATGGGGAAAAATTGTTTAAACTGCAGGGGAACCCTTGTAAACTGCGGGGGAACTTTGAGGGAAATTTGAGGGGGGAAAATTGAGGGAAACTGCAGGGGGAAAACATTGATACAAAAAAATGAGGGAAAACGGGGGAAGGGAAAAAAGCATGGGTGAACAAGAGGGAAATGCATGGGGAACATTGAAAAACTGCGGGGGAAACTTTGGGAACTGCATGGGGAACATTGTTTTAAGCTATTGGGGGAAAAGGGGGGGAATTAACAGTCCGGGCCTTGGGGAACCCCGGGCCTTTTAACCCCTTTGGGTAAAGGGGGCCGGGGGGAACCCCCCCATTGTTAACCCAACCCCACCTTGAGGAACCCCTTGAGGGAATCCATTAACCCCTTGAATACAAAACCCCCCAAATCCAAAACCCCTTAATAATCAAAACCCCTTTGAACAATCCCAAACCCCTTGATAAAACATATGGGGGAAAATTTAAGGAAATGCGGGGGGGAACAATTTCCCAAAAAGGCGGGAAACAAATAACTATGGGGCCCTTTTTGAACAAACGTAAAAAATTGTGGCCCCCCCCAGGGGGAAAATTAAAAAAATTTTCCAGGGGGGGAAAACATTGGTACAAAAAAATTTAAAACCAAAAATTGAGGGAACTCCAAGGGGCATTGAAAACCAACCCAGTGCAGGGAACCCCTTAAAACTGGGGGGGGAAATGTGAACTGTGGGGAAACAGCAAAACCCATCCCCAAGGGGAACCCCCATTTTAACCCCCCCCCCCAGGGGGGAAAAAATTGAAAAACTCCCCTTTTGGGGCCCCTTGTCCCCTACAGTTTGCAGGGGCCCCCCAAGGGAACCCAAAAGGGGGTACATTGATGGAATGCGGGGAAAACATTGAAAAGCAGGGGGACCCTTTGAAAAAACATTAGGGAACGCATTGGGGCCCCGGAAATTGATAAAACCTCCCCATGGGGGAAAAATTGATAAACCCCATTGATCCGGAACCGGGCGGGGAAAACATTGAGGGAACTCCCCATGGGGAAAACACTCAGGGGAAACCAGATAAAACATTAGGAAGGGGGGGAAACCATTTATGGCCCCCTTGAAATGGGAAACCTTTGATCACATTAAAGGGCCTAAAGGGGAACTTTGAAAACCCTGGGGGGGAACATTGTCCATTGATATTGCGGGGTACTTTGTTGGATTTTCCCATAAACATTGTTGGGTTTTTCGGGGGAAACATTAGGGAAACGGGCTTTAACATTAGGGAAAACCCCCTTCCCCCTTTTTGGGGAAACCCCTTTGATCCAAACAAAATTGCAGGGCCATTAAATTAAACAACCCCGGGGAAACAATTTGAGGGGCCCCCTGCAGGGGGAAACTTTGGGAATTACAAAAATTTCCCCCGGGAACATTGAATGGAATTTGCTTGGGGAACCTTTGATGGAACTGCTTTTTGGGAACTTTGGGGTTTCCAATGCAGGGCCCTTTTTGGGGAATCTGGGGAAAAAAATTTTTTGGAACGCATGGGGAACCAAAAGGGGGAACCCCTCCCTGGGGAAAAAAATTTGTCCCCTGAGGGCCCAAATTTTACCCCCAATGGCAGGGAACATTAAACCCCTTTTGCCAGGGGAAAAAAACAATTGTTTTACCACAATTCCCCCAAGGGGAAAAAACTGAAAAAACCCCATTCGGGGGAACATTTGATCCAAAAAAATTTTAGGAAAAAACTTGATACAACAATGCAGGGAAATTGATACAACAATGCAGGGAAATTGATACAAAAAAAGCGGGGCCCCCTTTTGAAAAACCCCAATCCCGGGAACATTGATGCAAAAATGGGGGAAACATTGATGCAGAAATTGAGGGCAATTGATAAAAAACAATGCGGGGAAAACCATTGATGAAAACCCAATGCGGGGGAAAACCTTGTTTGCAACAATGCGGGGGGAAAATTCATGCAACAATGAGGGAACTTTTGACCCAAAATCAGGGAAAATTGTTTGCAAAAATTTCCCGGGGGTTTGATGAAACCCCAATGCAGGGGACATTGATGAAAACAGTGCAGGGGGGGAAACTTTGATGCAACAGAAACAGGGGGAAACTTTGTGCAACAATGCGGGAAAAAAAATTGAACAAAACAGTGCAGGGGGAAAACCTTGAACCCCCGGCAGGGGGGGAAATTTGGGATCCCAAACAGTACAGGGGGAACATTGATCCCAACAATGCGGGGGAAACATTGTTTGAAACGGGTCAGGGGGAAAACATTGTTTGCAAAAATGCGGGGAACATTGATTGAAAAAATTGGGGGAAAATTTTGGATGCAAAAATCGGGGGAACTTTTGATCCCAACAATGCGGGGGAACTTTGGGACCGTACCCAAATTCCCGGGAAAAATTTGATGCATTTCAGGGAACATTGATGAAACAATGCAGGGAACATTGATGCAGGGCGGGACTGGTGGGTGGTGGGACTGAGCCCTGAGGGCCCCGAGCCCCAACCCGTGTGGGGAAAAACCCCGGGTTGGTACTACCCGAGGGAAAAAACCACTGTTAACGAACCCTCCCCCCTCCCACCCCCCCCCCCCTTTCCCCCTAACTAAACCCCGGGTTTCCGCCGAAACCCCTCCAGCCTCCCTGGACCCCCCCCCCACTCCTACACAAGCCCCGCCCTCGGGGGTCCCCCTCCTCATGTCACGGCTCATATCAAACACACTCTCATCGAGCATTCGTGGCCTTGATTCGTTTTTAGTTCGGCGATTTCAAACGCTTTTTTGAGGAAAAAGTGCCCTCTGGGTTCCCAAACCCGGTGCCAGGATAGGCTGGGGTCCCGGCTAGGCTCCTAAACAGGAACCCATTTTCGGGTCTCTGCTGTAATGTTTAAATGGAAGCTTCGGGGGGCAGGGTGTTTTTTTAGCCTTTGGGTAATTGGTTGTTGTTTGGCCCCGCGTGGTAGTCGGGGCCCATTTGGGCGCTTTTTGTATAGGGTTTGGGGGATGGTTGGGGGCTGGTAGTTGTGTTTCCCTTTTGGGCTGTTTTTGTGGTGGTAGTGGCCCGGGCTTTTTGTGTACCTTTTGTTGTTCTGGGATGGTAGTGGCTGGTCTGGGTTTTGTACCCTTTTGTCTGTTCTGTGGAAGGTGGTGGCTGGTCTTTTTTGTACCTTGTGTTGTTCTGTGGTGGTAGTGGGGTTTGGGCTGTTGTGTACCCTTTTTTTGTTCTGTGGATTTGGGGTGGCCCGGTCTGTTTTTGTACCTTTTGCTGTTGGATGGTCTGTTGGTACCTTGTGTTTGTTTGTGGATGGTGTGGCCCGGTCTGTTGTGTACCTTTTGTCTGTTCCCGTGGTGGTGGTGGCTGGTCTGTTGTTGGTTTCCTTGTGGTTTTTCTGTTGGGTGGTGGTGGAGGGTTGTTGGTACCTTTTGTCTGTTTTTGTGGTGGTGGTGGGTGGGCTGTTGTGTACCCTTTTGTCTGTTCTGTGGATGGTGGTGGCTGGTCTGTTGTGTACCCTTTTGTCTGTTTTACGGATTGGGAAATGGCTGGGTTTTTGTATCATATCCATCCCGTGGATGGTAGTGGGTAGTTTCTGTACCTCCCTATCCATCCTGTGGTTGGTAGTGGTAGTTTTGTACCTCATGGGCCTCCCGTGGATGTTAGGGCTAGGGTTTTGTACCCCATATCCCTCCCGTGGATGGGTTAAATGGCTAGTTTCTGTACCTCATATCCATCTTTTGGATGGTAGTGGCTTTGTTTCTGTTTCCCCATAAACCATCCCGTGGATGGTAGTGGCTAGTTTTTGTACCTCATATCCATCCTGTGGATGGTATTGGCTAGTTTCTGTACCTTTTATTCCATCCTGTGGATGGGAGTGGCTAGTTCTGTACCTCTATCCATCCTGTGGATGGTAGTGGCTTGTTTCTGTACCTCATATCCATCCTGTGGGGTTTTTAGTGGCTAGTTTCTGTACCTCTATCCATCCTGTGGATGTTAGTGGCTAGTTTTTGTACCTCATTAAACCATCTGTGGATGGTAGTGGCTAGTTTCTGTACCTCATATCCATCCTGTGGATGGTAGTGGCTAGTTTCTGTACCTCATATCCATCCTGTGGATGGTAGTGGCTAGTTTCTGTACCTCATATCCATCCTGTGGATGGGTTTGTGGCTAGTTCTGTACCTCCCTATCCATCCTGTGGATGGTAGTGGCTAGTTTCTGTACCTCATATCCATCCTGTGGATGTTAGTGGCTAGTTTCTGTACCTCATATCCATCCTGTGGATGTTAGTGGCTAGTTTCTGTACCTCATATCCATCTGTGGTTGTTTAGTGGCTAGTTTCTGTACCTTTATATCCCATCCTGTGGGTGGTAGTGGCTAGTTTCTGTACCTCATGTCAATCCTGTGGATGGTAGTGGCTAGTTTCTGTACCTCATGTCAATCCTGTGGATGTTAGTGGCTAGTTTCTGTACTTCATATTCATTCTGTAGATGGTAGTGGCTAGTTTCTGTACCTCATATCCATCCTGTGGATGGTAGTGGCTAGTTTCTGTACCTCATGTCAATCCTGTGGATGTTAGTGGCTAGTTTCTGTACCTCATGTCAATCCTGTGGATGTTAGTGGCTAGTTTCTGTACCTCATGTCAATCTGTGGTGGTAGTGGGCTAGTTTCTGTACCTCATATCCATCCTGTGGATGTTTTGTGGCTAGTTTCTGTACTTCATATTCATTCTGTAGATGGTAGTGGCTAGTTTTCTGTTTCCTCATGTCAATCCTGTGGATGTTAGTGGCTGTTTCTTTTACCTCATGTCAAATCCCTGTGGATGTTAGTGGCTAGTTTCTGTACTCATGTCAATCCTGTGGATGTTTGTGGCTAGTTTCTGTACCCCATAACTATTTCCCGGGATTTGGTAGTGGCTAGTTTCTGTACCCTATTATCCCGTGGTTGGTAGTGGCTAGTTTCTGTACCTCATATCTATCCTGTGGATGGTAGTGGTAGTTTCTGTTTCCTCATAAACTATCCTGTGGATGGTAGTGGTAGTTTCTGTACCTCATAAACTATCCTGGGAAGGCCCACAAGAGCATATGGATGCACAATAGGCTAGGATCTAGGCTTCAAAAGGGAGTACATCTGGAGTTATATCAAGTGTGTGTGGTGCCTGTCAGACTGTCAGAAGTATTTGTGAAGATTTCTGTGAGAGCCATTAAGCGTTGCATTTGATTCTGTGAAGAGTCCAGGGGTCGAGTCACAGCTCCTGGCTCCGCCTCTTGATGATCGCTAAAGGTTTCCCCTCCCTGCTCTATGAACTTTTACCTCTTCTTAAAGCTATGTATGGTT
>NC_069492.1:20583170-20607115 GCF_026875155.1 Cherax quadricarinatus
GAGAACCAAGCGCCTTCAAGACTGCTAGGAAAGAGTTGCCAAGATCCCACGCCGTGGGATTCGATTCTGTCGCATCTCGACACTTTCCCCATCAACCCTGTCCTTTCAAACTCACACAAAGGCCCAAGTGTAACAATAGCCCAGAAACTCAGTACCGACACCACGGGTGTATGGGGGCTACAGTTTGATCAGTAGAAAGGAGTTAATGGGGCTCTGAGAGCAGGGAAAGGTGGTGCAAGGCGGCATCTGGATAGGCGCCAAGGTGACGCCACAAGACGGACACTGGGACGCCCTCTCAATTGCAAGTGTATACAGACATTGTACCATTGTTACTGCCCACGCTGCCAAGTCACCACCCCCGTACCATGAGCTGTTAGTAGCGGCACCCATGGTAACACTGCAAGTAACGCAACCAAATTATAAGAATCTAGTACTTGGTAATGCCAGAATCTTAATGAGCTGAGGTCTTAGTGAGATCTGGATAGCCAGGATATATGTTGAAATCCACTTTATGATAAACACTGAGATGTAATAATCAGTGGACTATACACTGAGATGTGTATATCTCAGTGTAAATTACACTGATAGCCTACAACACCTGGTCACTAACAGAAAGTCCACTTTGTTCAACACAGTGAACCCTTACCACCATATAGCCACTAGTCCTTAAAGGGCCCTTGATTCAAGAAATTATATATATATAAAATATATATATATATAAAAATATATATATATATAAATATAACATGATATTATATATATAAAATATATATATATATATATGTCTGCCGAATAGGTAAAACTGGTCAATTAGCAAGAACTCAATTTCCTAAAATTAATCCTTTCTAAAATTTCTCTTATACGTTTAAAAAAATATTTTTATCATTAATGCTGATGTAAAAATTTATAATATTGCAACCAAAGGAAACTTATAAAACTTACCTAACCTATATAACAAGAACAATTTATTTTAGCCTAAACCCAACTAAATATAGTTTAGATTTTGTTTATTCAGTAACTATTTAATACTAAACAAACACAGTGAAATATATTTTTTTTTCGTTAGGATTCAGGATGATTTTGGCGAAATTATTGCATACACAAAATTTTCACTTGTCCTATATGGCAAGATGACCGTTCTTTTAAGCCAAGATCGCAATTTTTCTGCCTATTCGCACGACATATATCTATATTATATAATATATATATATATAATATATATATATATATATATAAATAATAATATGTTAAAACAACCAGGGAGTTGAATGATGCTCTAGGAGGCCTTTCGTGTTGAGCAATCAACACAACATCAGGACTTGCAAGTTTTGCTTGAGCAAAAACGTTCCCCTGAACGAGTCACCAGACTTCCTACTCCAATTTCTGAACACTGCAAGCTTCTGAAGATGTGTTGAGTCACACGAAGCCTAGAGCCATCATTCAACTCACCCCTGGTTGTTTTATACACACACACACACACAATATAATATATATATATATATATATATATATAGATATAAATATATGATAATATATAGTAAATATATATATATATATGTATGTCGTACCGAATAGGTAAAATTGTCAATTATCAGAAATTTAAAATTAAGTCCCTAAAATTTTGCCTTATTCGTTTAAATATAAATTCTTTCATTAAGGTTAATGGTAAAAATTAATAATTTTGTACCAAAAGAACCTTAGAAAACTTACCTGACCTTATTATAACAAGCGTAATTTAATTTAGCTTAATCCATCTAAATATATTTTAGATAAATTTACAATAATTTTAATAATAAACAAACACAATGCAATATATATTTGTATCGATAATCAGAAATGATTTTTGGCGAATTATTGCATACATAAATTTTAGACTTGTCTTAATTCGGCAAGAAGAGCGTTGCAATTTTAGCCAAAATAGCAAGTTTTACCTATTTGTCACGACATTATATATATATATTTCAACGTAGATGTAAGCACCTACGTCCTCCCACTGTAGGTGGGTCAGCAGGTACCCGTTTTCAGCTTTGCTATAGTGGTTAAAACATAATTTTGAGAGATGAATGGGAGGGGGTGGCGACACACCCTCCCCATCTGATGTTTCATCTGCTACTGCCGCCTCTCACGGCTCACGGCGCTGACACCCCTTACAACCCTCTAGGCCGCTCATCTTTACAAATCACGGCGCTGACACCCCTTACACCCCTCTAGGCCGCACATCTTTACAAATCACGGCGCTGACGCCCCTTACATTCCTCTAGGCCGCACATCTTTACAAATCACGGCGCTGACACCCCTTACATCCCTCTAGGCCGCACATCTTTACAAATCACGGCGCTGACACCCTATAACCCTGCTAGCCGCCACATCGTTTACAAAATCACGGCGCAGACACCCCTTATATCCCCTAGGCCGCACAACTTACAAATCACGGCGCTGACACACTTACAGCCCCTCAAGGGCCGCACATATTACAAAATCTCGGCGCGACGCCCCTACAATCCCTCAAGGCCGCACATCTTTACGAAATCACGGCGCTTGACACCTCTTACAACCCTCTAGGCCGCACATCTTTACAAATCACGGCGCTGACGCCCCATACAACCCTCTAGGCCCCCCCCCCCGCACATCATTTACAAATCACGGCCGCTGACACCCCTTACAACCCTCTAGTCCGCACATCTTTACAAAAACACTGCGCTGACTGCCACCTTACATCCCTCTAGGGCCGCTCATCTTTACAATCAACGGCCACTGACACCCCTTACAACCCTCAAGGCCACACAACTTTTACAAAACACGGCGCTGACACCCCTTACACCCACATAGGCCACACAACTAGACCCCATCACGGTGCTGACACCCCTAACAACCCTCTAGTCCACACATCATAACAAATCACGGCGCTGGACCCCCATACACCCCTCTAGGCCTCACATCAAATTACAATAATCGATCTACCTAACAATACATATTTCCCAATTATTAAGTTTTATCTATTATTAAATTTCTAATATCAAAAACCGAAATGGGGTTAAATTCAAGAATACAGGCAACAATCCCGGTATAGCATCTGATCAAAAGTCAAAATACCTTTAAGTGAAAGAAATTAGGCCTTAAACAAAAAATAATTAATATAAAGTATTCTATACTTAACATAACCCTGAGTGTCATAAAAATAAGCCATTATACACTAGACACAAGTAAATAAATTGCCGAAAATATACACGCAGCCTACCAGAATAGGCCTACTGGAGCCTAATAGGTTGTGAGCCCTATAGGCTTTACTGAACCTATATAGGGGTGTGGAGCCCTACAGGCTTTACTGGAGCATATATAGGATTGTGGAGCCCAACAGGCTTTACTGGAGCGCTAATTATCTATTATGGACACTAAAGCCTCCATAAAGCTTCAGTCACCAGCTTAAGACACCATAGCTCCACTGGAGCTTGCAGTCACCAGCTTTAAGACCACCATAGGTCTCCACTGGAGCTTCAGTCACCAGCTTAAGACACCATAGGCTCCACTGGAGCTTCAGTCACCAGCTTAAGACCACCATAGGTTCCAACTGGCGCTTCAGTCACCAGCTTTAAGACACCAAAGGCTCCACTGGAGCTTCAGTCACCAGCTTTAAATACACCAGAGGCTCCACTGGAGCTTCAGTTCACCATTATTATTATTATTATAATCAAAAAGAAGCGCTAAGCCACAAGGGCTAATACAGCGCTGCAGGTAGGGAAGGAAGCAAGGGAATTGGATGGCAGAAGGGGAGGGGATGATCGCCGGTTACAGATAACAGCGGGGCAGGGGATAGTACGGGGGTAGAGAGTAGCAAGAGATTCAGGTAGAAAGGCCTGAAAGTTATCAGAATCTGTGAAGTAAGTCAGTCGTTTCCAAAGTCTAATGAATATCCGTATGAAAGGTGGTCCATCAGCGAGAGGAAGGTAAAGAGAGAGCAGCGGGGCGAAGACGACGACAGAGGTAAATTCTGCGTGCTCGTTGATAAAGTGGCAGTCCAACAGAATTGTGGCTGACTGATAATGGAGCATGGCAATTCTCACAGAAGGAGGCATGACGCCTCTCCCATGGGGAGATAACCAGAAGTCAGACAGTATGGCCAAATGCGAAGACGGAGAGAGTAGTCTCCCACCCTCGACACTGGTGATAATAAGACGGCCAGTAACCTATACTCGTTTAATAGACTGAAGTTTGTTTTGCCAAGCATAAGTAACCAACGATGTTGCCAACGGGTGTGAAGGTGGAAATATTACAGCAAAATAGTCCGTATCATGGAATACCTCTATAAGAAACTGGTAGGTCATGTAGTTGGGGGGGGGGGGGGGGGGGGGGGGGGGGGGGGGTTTTTTGTTGTTTTTTGTTATTGGGGGGGGGGGGGGGGGGGGGGGGGGGTGTACTGTGAACGCGCAGCAGTGTCTGCCTGTTTTCAATTGCCCTGTACGTCAACATGACCAGGACCCAAACAATAAAACAATATCTTTTTTAGTAAAGATGCGCCGTAGCCAAATTGGATACGAGTACTAAGGGGTGAGTGTGTACAAATTTTTGTATAGCCTGTAAAGCACTAAGGGAGTCTGAGGACACCACAAATGAATGACACAGGCATAGATGGCAAATCGGATACGTGCTGTAAGGATGGCATATAATCAGCAACAAAATACTAGACTAAGATAGTAAATGCCCTTGTAACGACGCTGTCCGAAACAACTGGCTGCCGAATCCTACGCCGTCAGAAGAACTTAGAGCCATCATGTGTACACAGCAATTGGCATGAGAATGAGAAGTGAAAGTGGTCAAGAAAAAGAGAGTGGGAAGCGACGTAGACATTGCTTTCGAGCAAGGGAGGGAGAAGAACAGACTCGAACCGAGCTGGAACTTCCCAGTGGGGGTAGGTAAAAGTGAGATGCTACAAGTACAAAGAAAGGTGGTATTGAAGAGAAGACAAGAGCGAATGAAGGCGAAGAGAGAAGGGACAGAGTAAGCATGGGCGGCGAACAAATAAAGAAATGTCTACTAATAATCATGACCATTCTATAAAAGGAAGGATTGCGGAGATCATGAGAGCGTACAAAGTAGCGCAGGCAATGGGCCATCACGTGCGGCGATTAAGATGGAACGTTCGCTTCTGCATAAGGCTTTCGACAGGAAGAGCGAAAAGCACCAGGCAAAAACTAAATCCTTGGTGAGAATGGGGTTAAGGCTAGAAGAGAGTACAGGAGATATGCCGATGAATAGAATTCGGTCACCATAATCAAGTTTCGATAAAATAAGGGTGGAATGTAGGTGAGGAGGGTTCGACGATTCAAGCTCCCACGAAAGATGAGCAAGGGTTTTTAAAAAGGTTCAGCCGGCTTGTGACAATTGCCTACAGGAGAGGTAATGTGAGGTTTCCCAGGATAACCTACGATCAAAGAGAAGGCCCAGAAACTTGACTGTATCACGTCCAGGGATACGGGAGGCCCCATAGAGGTACAAAGGATGAACGAGAGACAAGCGTCTAGTGAAAGTGATTTGTGGGTTTTATGCAGGAAAATTTAAACCCATGTGTGGTGGCCCAATTGGAAACACGGTCGACTGCATGCTGGAAAGAGAAACAGTAAGGAGGTGACAGTCAGGCGCCTGCACAGGCAATAGCGAGTCATCACATAGAGTGATGACCAAAAATTTGATGGAAGACTAAGGGCATAATCATTAATAGCAAGGAGAAAAAGTGTTGTTCTCAGAACACAACCCGAGGGGGACACCTTCAGCTTGGATAAAAGTCCCGGGAGACACATTATAAACCAACACGGAAATGCCTGTCAGTTAAAAAGTTCTTAAGGAAGGATGGTAGATTTGCCTCGAAGGCCTAAGGAGTGGCTTGGCTAAAAATATAATACCTCTCAAGTTGAGTTCAAATGCCTCTCAAGTTCAAAAAATATGCAATAACAGAGTGGGTTATTCGCAAGGCATTACGAACATACGTATCCAAGCGCAGTAGAGGGTCTATGGAAGAACGCCCATAACGAAATCCAAATTTACGAGTGATAGACTGTTGTGTTCTCCTAAATACCACACAAAACGTCTATTTTACTAGACGTCCATTACTTGCAAACTGCACTGGTAAGAGCATGGGAAGATAGTGGGAGGTTTCATGTCCCGTATTGCCTGGATTGCGGAAAGGGAGACCAATGGCGGATTTCCACAGCTGGGCAGAACTCCCTTGTGACCAAATAAGATTGGTAAAGGCGTAATAGGACTGCTGGGCTGACTGATGTAAATGTTGAGCATACAATATGAAAGTCCGTCGGCCCAGCTGCCGATGACGACAAGCAAAGTGATTGCCTCCAGTTCTGAAGTGGTAAAAGGCACATTATACTGTTCTTCCTGAGAGCAGAAATTCCAAGGTTGCTAACTCTCTGCAGACTTTTAGGAAAGAAATGAGGGGCATAGAAGGAGTCCCCTGAGAAATACGGACCAGATGATGCCAATTCATTGCAACATCTAGTGGTTTGCTATATCAACACCGGCAACCCGCAAACAGGAGCCGGTCAGGAGAATATTTACCACTCAGTTTTCGTACTTTTTTCTAGACTGCACTCATAGAGAAAGCAGAGTGATGGTGGAGACATAATCCCGCCAGCAATGCCGTTTTACGTCACGGATGACACGGTCGAGCGATCGCACACATCTGTTTAAAATCACGGATCGCTCTGTGGTTCTATTGTACCGGTACCTGCCCCATGCAGCGCGATTTTCAAACGTACTGCACGAGCACAAGCAGGAGACGCATCAAGGCACGCATTTCTGAATGCCTGCCGAAGTTTGGGTATAGAATGATAAGCTGCGGTGAAAACAGAGACGAAATAGTGTAAAAGCTCATCGATGGACTGGACGAAGAAGGAACCTCTTAAAAACAGTCAGGGTGAGTAAAGGTCCAATTTCCAGATAAATTGGCCAGCGTGGGGTGCGAAGAGGTGGCGAATATGAAGGGAAGTAAGAATGAATTGGAAATGATCACAGTCATGTACGTCCGGGAGAACAGCCCAAGTGAAGTCTAATGCGGCAGAGAAGAGCAAACTGAGAGATCGAGCAAGAAGAGTATGAGTCCTGGATCAAAATGGGTGTGAGTACCTGTTATTTAAATCAAGGAGGGGGTGGGTGGCAAAAAAGCCTCTAACTGAATCCACGGGAAATCACAGTGAGACCCCCCCCAGAGAAATGGGTGGGCACTAAAATCACCAAGTAATCAGAATCTGGTGGCGGGTTAATGACGAAACAAGGAAGCAACATCCGGAATAGATAAGCCCGAGAAGGAGGAGAGATATAAGAACAGAGCTAAACCACCTATGTAATGGATACCTGCAGTGTCATGTCAGCGAAGTATTAAACAAATAGTCTGATGGTACGGATAACGTGCGAGAAGAAGGGCCACTTTTCATTAAAGGTCCCCCCATCAGGAAAAGGATCTGAAGAATACAACAAATTATAGCCTGAGATGTGAGAAATAACAGCAGAGTGTAATTTTGGTTCCTGTAACAAACAACCAACAGGGCAAACTGGGAGAGTAACAATCTGAAGCTCACCCCGATTACCCCTGAGGCCGCGTATATCACTGTAAAAAGGCCATGATTGGCAATGATAAAGATACTTGAAATCCACAGGTAAGGGTTCCTACGGATTTAGAAGGGTTAAAAAAAGTCCACATGCGGAGGCAGTGGAAAATGTTCAAGCAGCAAGGAACGGTGCGCTGTGAAAAAAGGGAGTTGCGCAGATGGACAGAGGAGAGAGAAAGAGGGGAAGGTGGATCATGCCATTGATGGTTTGGTCTCTGCAATATATTCAGAGATTGCTTCAAGTGTTTCGGAATTAAAGAGATGCCCGTAGGGGAGACAATTTTGGGAAGGTAGGGGGAGATGAGTAAAGATTGGAAACTGTAATTGGACTGACCAAGGTAGGGGGGGGCGAAAGGTGGAGGGAACTGGAGAAGCGTGGCAGGGGACAGAAGAGACAGGAACCTGGGAGGTGGCAGAAGAGGAAGAAACTTGGGAGGGAACAGGGGAGGAAGGTACATTACGAGGAGGAGGGTGAACCTCTGCACTTGTAACGAGCCAGTGAGAGGGAAGAACTAGGGACAGAGACAGGGAGGGGTAAAAAGGAGGTGGAAGATGGGTAGGAGGTGTTACCGGACCTTTTTTTTTGACTTTTGAGAAGTAAGGGAACGATTGGGAAGGGGTGTCGTACGAGGTCCGTCGATACTGAGGCTTGTAAGAGAGAACCGAAAAAAGCGAGATTAGACCCGAGGCGTTGAAGTAGGGACGTCTGAGCCGAGGACAGCAAAAGGATTAGATACAGGAGTGATTAATGGGAGAGGGAACCACAGAGGTGGTGTAAAGATGGGATACCAGAAGTGGGGGGACGTTTTGAAACACGGGAATAAGAAACACGTGGGAGTCTCCCTTGGGGGCGGAGATGAGAAACTGCCATGGCATAAGGGAGACCTTCTCTCTTTGAGGTAACGGGTTTCCCGCTCGTTTAAATAGACCTGACAACAGGCGAGAGTACGAAGGGTGAGCCTCATGACAGTTAAGGCAAGAGGGGGATCGATTGCAAGACGTATTAGAATGGTCATCGGCACCACAGACTGGGCATTCGGCGATAGATCTGCAATATTTCGCTGGATGGGGGGCCCAAAACGCCAGCAATTTCTACACTGTTGTGGTGTAGGGATCACCTTTCAACCCTTGTAACCGATGTCCCTGCTATATAAACTGAGGATGGGAGTTCTCGGGTGTCAAAAGTTAAACGAGCCCACATTGCTAGGGTATCGTCTCCGCCCACGGGCAGGAAGAACGTAAGTGTTTTACCCTTTAGGATTGGGAGATCTTGGAGTTCCAGCTGTTCTAGAATGTCGGTGCCACATGTCTGGAAATTTGTTGAACTATGGAAGGGCAGAATGACGGTACCACACAAGAATTGAGGGAATGATGTTTTTCAAGGGGGACAGGAACGTATCTAATGGGAAAGACGAGAGAGCTCACGAGCCTGGGTAGCATTCTGTTACGGTAATGATGCGCGTACCGCTCTTAAGAGCATGAAAAGAAATATCTTTACCCAAAATGGCGTAGGAGTGCCTTGCCCAATACTATGGTCAG
Source organism: Cherax quadricarinatus (assembly GCF_026875155.1). Lineage (NCBI taxonomy): Eukaryota > Metazoa > Arthropoda > Malacostraca > Decapoda > Parastacidae > Cherax > Cherax quadricarinatus. Next base: position 20,592,323 of record NC_069492.1, read on the forward strand.
AAAGAAAGGCAGTAGAGGAAGTTGGTCGTAAGTGAAGAATTTAGTCCACTGTTCAGTGAAACTGACGTGGAAAGGTATGAAGGACGGTCGATAAAAGGGGCCAAAAAGGCCGAGGGGGGGGGGGGGGAAAAACCAAGAAAAAAAAAAGAAAAAGGGTTTAAAAAAAAAAGGGGGGTTAGAAAAAAATTTTTTAAAAAAAAAATTTTTTTTTAAAACCCCGGGGGAAAAAAACCCCCCCTTGGAACCGGGGAAAAAGGGAAAGGGGGGGGTTTTTTTAAAAAAACCCTTTTTTCCCTGGGGGGGGAAAGGGGGGGGCCCCCGGGGGGAAAGGGGGTTTTTTGGTTTTTGGGGAAAGGGAAAAGGGGGGAAAGGGGGGGGAAAAAAAGGGGGGGGGAAAAAAAAAAAAGGGGGGGGTTTAAAAAAACCCCGGGCCCAAAATTTTTTTACGGGGGGGGGGAAAAAAAAAAACCCCCAAAATTTTTTTCCCCCCGGGAAAAAATTTGGGGGCCCAAGGGGGGTCTTAATTGGGGTTTTTTTTAAAATTTGGGGGGTTTAAAGGGGGGGGGAAAAAAAGGGGGGGAAAATTTTTTGGGTAAGGGAATTTGGGGGGAAAAAACCCCCGGGGGGGGGGAAAAAAAACCCCCCAAAACCCCCAAAAAAAAACCCCAAAAAAATTTTTGGGGAAATTCCCCCAAAAAAAGGGGGGGGGGAAAAAAAAAAAAGGGGGTTTTTTAAAAGGGGGGAAAAGGGGGGGGGGGGGGGGAAAAAAAGGGGGGGGGGGGGAAAAAGGGGGGGTTTTTATTTTTTTTTTTTTTAAAAAAAAAAAAAAGGGGGGGGGGGAAAAAAAAAAAAAAAAAAAAAGGGGGGGGGGGAAGGGGGGGGGAAAAAAAAAAACCCCCCCCCCCCGGGGCCCGGGGGAAAAACCCGGAAAGGGGCCCCCCAAAACCCAAAAAAAAAAAAAAAAAGGGGTTTTTGGGGCCCCCCCTTTTAAAAAAGGGGGGGGGGGAAAAAATTTTTTTTTTTTTAAAAAAAAAAAAGGGGGGAAAAAAAAAAAATTTAAAAAAAAAAAGGGGGGCCCCGGGGGGGGAAAGGGGAAAAAACCCCCCCCAAAATTCCCCCCCCCCCCCAAAAAAACAAAACCCCCCCAAAAAACCTTTTCCCCCCTTTCCCTCCCCCCAAAAAAAGGCCCAAACTTTTGGGCCCAAAAACCCCCGGGGGGCCCCAAAAAAAAGGGGGGGCCCCCCCCCCTTTTAAAAAAATTTTGGGGGGGGGGGGTTTTTAAAAAATTTGGGGGAAAAACCCCCCCTTTTTGGGAAAAAGGGGGAAAAAATTTTCCCCTTGGAAAAAAACCCCCCCGGCCCTCCCCCCAAACCAAACCCCCCCAAAAAACCCCCTTAACCCCCCCCCCCCCCGGGGGGGAAAAAACCCAAAAAAAAAAAAAGGGGGGGGGGTTGGGGGGGGGGAAAAAAAAAAAGGGGGGGGGTTTTTTTTTGGGGGGGGGAAAAACCCCCCCCCCCCCCAAAAACCCCCAACCCCCCCCCAAAAAAACCCCCCTTTTTGGGAAAAAAAATTTTTTGGGGGTTTTTTAAAAGGGGGGGGGGGGGTTTTTTTAAATTTTGCCCAAAAAGGGGGGCCCCGGGGGAAAAAAAAAAAAAAAAAAGGGGGGGTTTAATTTTCCAAATTTACCAAAAAAAAACCCTTCCCTTTTTAAAAAAATTTTTTTTTTTTCCCCCCAAAAAAAAATTTTTCTTCACCCGGGGGTTTTAAAAAAAAATTTTTTTTAAAAAAATTTAATTTTTTTCCCCCAAAATTTTTAAACCCCCAAAAAATTTTTTAAATTTCCTTTTTTAAAAACCCCAAAAAGGGTTTGGAAACCCCCAAAAAAAAGGGGGGGGGCCCCCCTTTTTTCCCCAAAATTTTTTTTTTTTTTTTAAAAAAAAAACCACCCCCCCCTTTTTTTCCAAATTTTTTTTTTCCCCCCCCCCCTTTTTTGGGGGAAAAAAATTTTTTTTTAAATAAAGGAAAAAACCCCGGGTTTTTTTTTTTTTTTTAAAAAAAATTTTTTTTTTTTCCCTTTTAATTTTTTTTCTTTTTTAAAAAAATTTTAAATTCCCCCCCCCTTTTTAAAAATTTTTGGGAAAAATTTTTTGGGGGCCCCCGGGAAGAAAAAGGGTTTTTTTTTTTTTTTAAAAATTTTTTTAAAAATTACCCTTTCCGGGGTTTTTAAATTTAAAAAAAATTTTTCCCCCCTTTTCCCCGGGGGGGGGCCCCTTTTTTAAAATTTTTGGGAAAAATTTTCCCCAAAAATTTTTTAAATTTAAATTTTCGTTTTTTTTTTTTTTTTTTTTTTTAAAAAAAAAATTTTTAACACTTTTTTTTTCCCCCCAAAAAATTTTTAAAAACCAATACAATTGAGCCCCATTATCTGAGAGAAAACCAGATAAATTTTTTGAATTGTAGGATCTCCCATTTTGTACTTTCAAACCCATTAAGGGCATTTACGTTTTATGAAAATACGGTGGGGGGCCCCGGGGCTTTAAAAATTCATTTCTTTTTTTTTGGGGTTTAAAGCCATTTATTTATTAATTCTTACCTCTAACACAGGGAATGCCCCACTTTTAGCAAAACCATCATTATTAACATTAGCAAACAATTTTTAACCCTTAGCCACTGTTGTGTCAGAATTTGGGCAACATTTATCATATAGACCCTTACACATGACAATTTTGGTGGGGCTTCCTTTGTGGGCATTGAAACAGTTGTTTTAAAAAGGCAAAAAAAAAATCCTTTGGGGATTTTTGATTTTCCTAAAATATCCCGATACATCGCCCCAAATTCCTCCCAAACTTTTAACTTTTTCATTTCCCTGAAGTAGCATTGCAATTTTTTAGAAAAATGAGTACCCTTGCAGAAAAGACAATCCCCTCTTTTCTTTGACTGGTTTTTTTATTAAATGGGGGTACTCTTTGGGGGGTACTTTAAATTTTTTCTTACCTTTTTGAAATCATTATTTTTCATTCCTGCTACTTGATATGTAAACCCATATGTCTTATTAGTAAATAATTTTTATTAACATTGGGGAAAAAATTTTCCCTTTTTTAAAACTTGACAGATACCTCAGAGGGTTTTTAGTGTTCCCTCTTTTTAAAAAAGTTGGTTTTGGGCCCGGTCTGCCCAAATGAAAAAATTAATTCTTGCAGACCTAGTCTTTTTTCCTCCAGACCAAAAAAACCCTTTTTGGGTAAATGGTTTGCGATCCTTCAAGTGTTTTTAAAAGCTTTAAATTTTTTTTGTCAATGGCCCTCCCAAAAACCAGTCGATTCTTTTTACATTATTTTTTATTACTTAAAAGTTTTGAGATTGCTTTTCCAGTTTAACTCTAAAATGCTTTTAAAACCCTTTTTAATGTGAAACTGGAGATTTTAAATTAACAATGAAAATTTACCAAAATCCCAAACCCACTCTGTTCTATTTATCAAAAATGACCTTCAACAAGTCCCAAATGCTTCCTTGTAAGATCATTTACATTGGGAAATGCTTGTAATTGTATGTGAACATCTCCTTTTCCCGCCCTTTGAGGTAAAAAATTTAGTAAAAGCATCTAGTTTTACCCTATCATTTCACAGGGGCTTTAAAAAAATTTACCAAAAAATCCTCCCCTTTTTCCCCCAGGTTTTAAAAAACAGGTAAACATAATTCTGGGAGGGTTTTGGCAAAGTCTCTTATTTATTTGGGAAAAGATTTTTAAATGTCTGGTTTTTCAAATTTTTTAAATTTTTTCCAAAAACCTGACTTTTACAAGAATTTTTTCTTCCAATTTAAATACGGTTAATTTAAAAGAAACTAAATTTTTTTCCCCAAACTGTACAATTTTCTAACAAATCTCCTTCATATTTTTTTTATAATAAAAAAGTTATGAATCAAACTATTCCCCAAAGCTTTTAAATATAATTTTAAAACATCAAATTTTTCACAGTTTCTTTTGATTTATTAATTCCCCAAAAATTTTTTTGTATGGGCCCTTTTTTACTGACCCTTTTCCCCCCAGCCTGCAAAATGCCCTTTTTTTTGGGTCTAAATTCCCTGTGTTTTGTCATCTACCTTTTAAATTTCCCCCCATTTTCCCCCTTTTGATCAATGTATTAAATTTCAACTTTTAATTTAAAAACCAAACTGATTTTGTACTTAATTTTGGGACTTTATTAAAGCTTTAAAAAATTTCGCTTACCTTAATAAATCCTACTACTTTTAAACTTTTGCCAAATTTCATTTTAAGGAAAATTTTTTAAAAAAAAAAAATTTTAAAAAAAAAACAAATAATTTATAAACTTAGCCCAAAACTTAGCTTTGCAATTACTCATGTAAGGAAATTTTTAAAAAAAAGGGTTTTTAAAAACACATTTGATATAAATCTTACTTTCATAACGCTTTTTGCAAAATTTTGATTTTTAAAATTATAATCCACTAAACATTAAGTAAAATCTGTTTTTCCCAAAAATCCCCCCTCCCTTCTGTCCCTTTTTACCCTATAATTATTTAAATAATTAAGTCACTAATTAATGACTTCACTAATTACATCCATTTGGGTCAAGGACCAACAAGCAATACATGGAAAATTAAAAATTTTCTTGGATGAATCTCATTAGATACATACTAGTTTTTTTTTTTTTTTTTTAAAATAACAAAGATAAAATTTTCTTTATCAAGGTTTCAGAGACATATAGGGGAAATTTTTGGACACCCAGGGTTTCAAAATGTCCCCCTTTTTAAACCTACGCCCTATCCCCCCACAAGTCCCCCTGGGCCTATATTAATTTCAAATAAAAAATACATTTCCAGGAATTTTTGGTAAAAAAATTTTTAAAATAAAAATGTGGACCGTATATTAAATTTAAAAAAAAATTGAAAGAATTTTTGTTAAATTTTTTTTTATTTTATCCTTTTGCCCAAAAAGTACATTAGAGACATTTATTTACCCAATTTGTGGGGTTTCAATGCAAAGAGAGCCCCTATTTTGCCTAGGCATTATGGGCCAACTTAACCCTTGGCTTAACGTCTACTTTCCCCTAAGGAGTACGTGGAAAATATATAGTATATTTTCCCAAAAAGGGTAATTTTTTATTAAAATTTAAAAAAAATTTTATTTTATTTAACAAAAATTATATTTTTAAAAAATGGGAACTTTCGGGCCCGTGCGGGTCAGCAGGGAGGACTCTCCATTGTGTTTTTTTTAAAAGAGCCAAAAAAACGTTAGAAAATAAAAATTTTTTTTGCTCTAGAAGGGGTTTAATTTGGGGGCCCTTTAACCTCTCAAATAAGGGGCCGAAATTGTTGGTGTCATTTTTGCAAAATTTGAGTATTTAAATTAGAAAGTCAGGACAGCTCCAGGAACCTCGGTAAAACTATCTAAATTATGTTTGTAATTCCCGGCCAGTATTAAACATCATAAATTTGGGGGGGGGGGGGGGGGGGGTTTAAGGGGGGTTTTTAGAGTTTGAAAACACCCGGTTTAAACTCCAGACAAATTGGCGAGTGGGTTTTGAAATTTTAAAAAACCCCCTTCTGGTTTTAAAAAAGTGTATATGTACTCATTTTTTTAATTTTTAAAAAACACCCAAAAAAATTTTAAATTTTTAAACCCGAATTCCTGGGGTGTATGTACATTTCATTTGCAATTAATATAGGTCTAGAGCAACTTGTGGAGAGATAGATGGTAGGTACTGAAGGACATTTTTGCAACCTAGGTGTCCTAAAAATTCCTACTTGTCTCTGCAACTTTGATAAATAATAATCTTTGTTACCATTTACTTGTATGTATCTAATGAGATACATCCAGGTAACTGTAATTTTCAATAATTTGCCCATTGGTCCTTGTTCGAGCCGGAGGTAATTAGTGAAGTCATTAATTAGTGAATTAATTACTTAATAATTATATGTGAAATGACAGGAGGTGGATGTTAGGTCCACAAATTTACTTAATATGTAGTGGATTATAATTATTACAATATTAATTTTGTAAGCCAAGTCTGGCAAGGATAAGCCAAGCCTGGCATGATTTATATTAGTGTATTTGTATAATATTAATTTTGATAAGCCAAGTCTGGCTTAGCTTCTATTAATGTGTATTTAAAATTTATATTATAATTTTCCTACATGTAATTGCTAAGCTCAAGTGTAGCTAGGATTTATTCAAAGGTAAGTTGTAATATTTACCTTTATGAAATGCATAATTTAGTACATAATCACTGTTATCAATTAAGTTGAATTTAATACACTGCATCATGGGTGAAAATGAGGAAATTAATGTAGAGGACAAACATATGGAATATAGAGCAAAAAAGGCATCACTACAGGCTAGACAAGGTCATATAACAAAGGCATATAATAAATGTTTGGAATTAATGAATCAAGAAACTGTGAATACTGATGATTTAAAATTGTATTTAGATGCTTTAGGGAATTTTTTTTAGTCAGTGTGTCAGCGTGCCTCGTTGTGCTCCGGGTTATCTCGTGTTTTCACGGTCGCTCTTACGTGCTAGAACTTTAATTTGTGTCATCAATCCTATACGATACATCCCTCTAGCGCCTGGAACCAATCTTGGGCGGAAAACATTATATACTGAGTCAAAGAAGGAGAATTAGTGTGCACTACCTAGCAGAGTTTACTGCCTGAGGGGAATCATAGGCCTGTGTCCCGTGTGAAAAAAAAAAAAAAAAAAAAAATAATAATAATTGAACTTTTCGTGTCAAAGGAAAGAAAGTCTCCCTGATAACACTGAGTATACATAGTGTAAGTTTTAATACTACAGTGGCTCCCTAGTATATTGATGATAAAAGGCTAAAGTGTCATTTAAAACAGGTGGAATTTGTAAATGAAGTGATAAGCCTATAGAGGCAGGTGCCAGAAGTCGCCAGAAACTTACCACAGGTCAGCTGTTTTAATAATCTTCCTGGCCTCCCTAGTGTACTCGCATATAATCTATGATACCCAAGTGAATAGCAGAATACAGTGTTGTAGTAGCAACTAACCATATTAATAATGGTACTTAGGGAGTGGAGTGATTTTCATTATTTTTTTTTTCTTGAAATACCAGACGTTACTGTGAATTTTCATATAACCTGAAAGTTACCGGGCGTCGCAATATACAAAAACGAGAAGCAATTATTACTACAGAAAAAAGTCCCTTCCCCCAAAATTTGCACCAGTCCCAAATATAGTGATAATATAGCATTTATTGTGGGGGAGACAAAAAAAAAAAAAAAAGAAAAGCTAGATACAGCGATTGATAAACAAGGGTTGAGGTCGACTTTCGTCACTGTAGGAGCTCCACCAGTCACCGATTTCTTCAACACGCAAGTTATACTTTTGTATCAGTCAAATCACATATATACTCGGGTAGATAATTTCCAGTAATCCTCATGAGTTAGCTCAAATCACCGACCAGTATGTTTTAAATAAGTGACCCACTGATCAGATCAGATCGACTGGTCCGAACCCTTGACTTGGTCCGAACCCTTGACTGGTCCGAACCCGGGACTGGTTTTTAAACGGTTTCGTTGGACAATAAAAGCAGACTGTAAACGGATGGGGGTTTTAGGCGCCCTTATAAACACAAACATTAAAAAATCAGGAACCCTGACGGTAAGCTGTCCAAAATACAAAAACATTAGAAACAGAAATACAAATAGCTAGAGCTTCATTTAAGGTTATTAATAGAATATTCAAGAGGTTGCTAGTAGAATTGCAGTAAAAACAACCATTCAAATCATTATGAAGCTGTGTGTAGTCTGTGGTCAGTCAAACAAACGGGCTTTCCCCATGGATAAATTGTCATTTTTGTGGGAAAATTTGGGGTCACGCCCCTTGTGCAGATATTCAAGAACTAGCTACAACAGTATTAAAACAGAGAAGTGTTTTTGGGTATGCCCAAATGAGGAAAATCTGTGGGCTAAAATCACAAGGGTATTAAAAGAGGACACATCAAAGCTGCTTTCATAGAAAAACCTGGAAGCTTTTTTACAACAGATGGGAACATAAAAAGTCTGGGCTGAATGGTACTGCCCTTGATACTGGGCCATGTAGTCACAAACTGTAAGGCTGGAGATGATGTCCTGGTAGTCAGTAAATGTGGGGCTGATATTGCTGTCCTGGGACGACCCAGTAATGGTGAAACGTGGTAGGTGCTGTCCTGGGAGACAGTAATGGTGAAAGCTGAGGGCTGTCCGGGAGAACAGATAAGGGTGAAGCTGGAAGTGCTGGTCCTGGAGACAGTAATGGTGAAGCCGGAGGTGCTGTCCCTGGGAGACTGTAATGCGTGAAGCTGGAGAATTGTCCAGGTAGTCGGGGAATTATAACGCAGGAAGGAATACAATAATAAAATGACCTCATAAGGGACAGGAGCCAATAGTAGGGAAACAAGTGAAGACGAAAGATAAGATAAAACTCAATATTGCAAACTAGAATACCGCACGAAATAGCAAAAAAGAGGACTCCAATAGCAATACTGACGATAAATTACAAGCAAAAACAACTGGTGGAGCTCCATTGTTGGTGGACTAGGGAGATAGAAAGTAAGACAGTGAAACATGGCACCAACAGGGGAATACGTCCACAGAAACCCAACGCAAGCGAAACCCAGCCTGTGCACAGCAACATACTATGCACTTGGTAATCTGCTGGCATGGGAAATCTGGAAAAACAGATGGGACATGCAACTATGACCAGCCTAGAAAATCATGCCCATATACAACAGGAAATTTGCAAAACTAATCCCTTCCTGTAAGCTTTTTCACTGCCTAAATGTGTACCTCTTCCAGTACCAGGAAAGACTGTGCTATACTTAAATTGCCAGGCAAAAACCATCTAAACTAGGGACAAAAAGATACAAAACATCCAGGCCATGGGAAAACCTTGGTAGCCAACAACAGCGCACTCAAGCGGAGAGGTTTTTAGTGGGCCAGAAGGAAAAAACAACTGCAGGAAATGGCAGAAATCGTAACACCAAGAATCCAGTCATTCCTGGAGTGGAACCACAGTCGACTGGCCTCCATCAAACCAACAGATACAGATACTAATGCCGAAAAAAAAATCCCCCCCCAGTACCAACCAATACCACCAGTCCCCGATAACATTCTCTTGTCAAATATACAGTCTAAAGCCAGTCAAGCATTACAACAAAATACCTTTTCATCCTGGACTGCTTTGCAGAGGCAAGCATGTTCGCAGGCTTTCACTGAGACCCCCATAAAAGGATCACTTGGACAAACGAAATATGGATTCCCAGGGTTACAACCCTATACAGATGTGACAGAGTGAACATGGCAAAAGGGAGGGGGGTTGGCCTGTACATTGCAGAGTCACTTGTTTCACAGAAACTGCTGCTTTAGTACCTTAAATGATGTAGTGGAAGTTTTAGCAGTAAGGTCAGAGAACTAAAACCTAGTCATTGTGGAGAGTCTACAAGACCTCCGGATGCAACATCCAGCAATTCCAGGAACAGCTGTTAAAAATTGACAACACTGTCTGGAAAATCTTCCAGCTCCTGCACCCAAACATCTTGCTCCTGGGGATTTCAACTAAGGCACCTAAAATGGAGGAATATAGCAAAAATATGTGCAGGTAATAACACCAGGAGGCAAGCTCTGATGAACACTCACACTCACGTACAAGCGTTTAAATCTCTGTCAACAAAATTCATTTAAAACGCAGCAAATAAAAGCCTACAATGACTGGAGAATACATTAGACCTCATCTTCACAAACAATGATGATCTGATAAGAAATGTCACCATATCAAAACAAAAATACTCAGATACCAACCACACTTGAGGTTCTCAGAACAGTATGAGTGAGCCCCAGACCGACAAAAATAGACTAGTCACGAGGGAGCATTCCACCAAATTCAACTTCAATTACTAAAACATAAACAGTGGGACCAAGTAAACCAAGTCTAACCGATATAACTGGGAAGATACACTAAGCAACACAGACCTCCCAACTTATGCCTAGAACAGACTAAGCTCGGTGGCACTCGATGTATGCACAAGGCTTATTCCTCTATAGAAAAGAGGAGGAGTAGATGGGTAAAATTAGAAAGAGACAGGGGCGCTCCCTTTAAACAGGCGACGGAAAAGAATATACAGAGCGGCTAAAAATGTCAAATATATCTGAACATGCGTGGGAGAGACACTGTGTCCAGAGAAAAAAAGCAAGCATCGAACTTAAGCTAAATAGATCCTTAGGATTCAGGAATCGCGGAAGAGACAAAAAAGCCTAAAATGAAATCGAAGAGAAACCCCAAAGTTTTCTTCTCTCCTATGCCAAATCAAAATCGAGAACAACGCCAGTATTGGCCCCTACTTTAAAACAAGATGGGTCCTACACAGATTACAGCAAGGAAATGAGTGAGCTACTTCAAGTTCAATATGGAATCCAGTTTTTAAGCAAGAAGGCCGCTAAAACCAGACTGAGAGTCGAAATCAAAATTAATTTTTTATGAGAGAGCTCACAAATTTGAGATTAACACAAAGCCTATCCGATGTATCCTCTGACGCCAAATGGACTTACGAACAGGCGATAAAATGACATGCCCCATGCCTCTGCCCAGGGCCAGACTCAAGGGGGAACCTGTGTTATTCATCAGAACTGCAAGATAGCCCCTATCACGAGCTTATTCTCATCCTATGGAGAAGGAGGCATGGACAACAGGGGGGGGGGTCGTCCCCTCAGATTACCTAAAAACACAAGACATAGCCCCCCATCCACAAAGGGGCAGTAAAGCAACAGCAAAGAACTACAGACCAATAGCACTAACATCCCATATCATAAAAATCTTTGAAATGGTCCTAAGAAGCAAAGATCACCACCCAACTAGAAACCCATCAGTTACACAAACCCAGGGCAACATGGGTTTAGAACAGGTCGCTCCTGTCTGGTCTTCAACTATTGGATCACTACGACAAGTTCTCTAAATGCACTAGAAGACAAAAAAGATATCAGATGAATATATACAACTTTGCATAAGCCCATCGACAAGTGTGACCATGGCGTAATAGTCGCACAAAATGCGTGCTAAAGGAATAACAGGAAAAGTCGGTCGATGGATCTATAATTTCCTCACTAACAGAAACACAGAGAGTAGTCGTCAACAAGAGTAAAGTTCCGCGGCAGCTATCCGGTGGAAAAGCTCATGTTCCACAAGGCACAGTACGTACTCCATCTTGTTCCACATCCTCAACTTATGAATGCGTTTGCTGACCCGAACAAGACAAGAATGTCAGCCACAAGCCATCCGTGTGCTTCCTTTGCAGATGACACCCGAATTCTGCATGAACAGTTGTCTTCCATTGCAGACAACTGCAAAGGCTTCAGGCAGACATCAACCAAATCTTTCAGTGGGCTGCCGGAAAAATCAATATGAAGTTCAAAAGATGAGACAAATTTTCAATATATACTCAGATATGGTTAAATAACCTGAGGAAATTAAATCTTCATCAGAGTACAAAAACAAATTCTGCGCCACAAAACATAAGAAGCGAAACCACCAACGTCAAAGACCTGGGAGTGATTATGTCGGAGGATCTCACTTCAAGGACCATAACATTGTATCACAACGCTACTGCTAGAAAAAATGACGGATGATAATGCAGAACCTTCAAAACTAGGGGAGGCCAAGCCATGCATGACAGACGTCTCAGGTCCTTGTTCTAATCTAGGCTGGAAATATTGCTTGGGCAACATCTAACAGCACCTTTCAAGCAGGTGAAATATGCCGACCTAGAAAATTACGAACACTTTCAACAAAGGCGCGCATACGGAGATAAAAACACCTCAATTACTGGGGAGCGCTTGAGGTTTCCTAAACCTGTATTCCCTAGGAACGCAGGATTATATACACGCATGAAAATCCTAGAGGGACTAGAACCGCGAACTTGCACACGAAAATCACTCACTACGAAAGCCAAAAGACTTGGCATACCGATGCACCATTCCCCCCAATGAAAAGCAGGGGTGTCACTAAGCACGTTAAAGTGACCATACAAAAGTTCAGGGAGCCCGAGAACTGTTCAAAACAACCTGCCACCCAGCACACATAAGTGGGGATTACCAACAGACCCAGGCAGTCTTCAAGCTGGCACTGGACAAGCACCTAACAGTCAGTTCTCCCTGCCAGCCGGGCTGATGGCTCTCCATACTTGGTTTGCGTGCAGCCAGCAGCAACACCTGGTTTGATCAGGGGCTGATCGCACCAGGAGGCCTGGTCCGACCAGACCGGGGCCGCGGGAGGCGTTGAGCCCCGAAACTCTCTCCAGGTAATAGATATCCTGAAGTTTACCTGGAGAGTGATTTCCGGAGGTCAACACGCCCAAGCGGCCGGTCTGTGACCAGGCCTCCTGGTGGATCAGAGCCTGATCCACCAGGCTGTTACTGTTATGAGGCTTACGCAAACCAACGCACGAGCCACAGCCCGCTGATAAGGAAACCTGACTTTAGGTGCTTGTCCCAGTGCCAGCGTGAAGACTGCCAGGGGTCTGTGGTAATCCCCCTTTTGTATGCTGGGAGGCCATTTGAACAGTCTCGGGCCTCTGACACTTTATTGTATGTCTCTTAACGTGCTAAGTGACACCCTGCTTTCATTGGGGGATGTTTGCATCGTCTGCCAAATCTTTTGCTTCGTATGAGTGGATTTTCGTGTGCAAGGTTTCGAGGTACTAGTCCCTCTAGGATTTTCAGGATGGATATAATCATGTATCTTGTTCCTCATGAGGATGAGAGATCAAGATGGGGAGCAAGTACGTGGCCTTGAGTGGAACAGCCTTTTTCCACCGTAGGTGCCTCGGACATTACTCTGTTGAATACTACTCCTGTGTTCTGTTTGTGAGGAAATTATAATAGATCCTATCTCTGCCAACTTTTCCTGTTATTCCTTCTTACCATGCATTTTGTGGCGCTATTTACGCCATACAAATTATATTACAACAAATATGAAGATTTGTTAGTAAACTGTGTAGATGAGACCGAAGTAGATCTTATGATTAATCAGTATTATGAATGAGAAGAAAAGATTCTTGTAAAAGTCAGGCCTTGAATAAATTAAAATGTGTAAACCAGGCAGTTAATCAATCTGCTCCAACAAAAAAGATGTCTTTGCCAAAACTCCAAGAATTATGTTTACCTGTATTTAGTCCTAGGTCACTCCTAAAGCTGTGCATGATAGGAGTGACCTAGCCTGTGTAACTAAATTATTTTACCTCAAAGGACAGGTAAGAGGAGATGCTCACATACTCATACAAGCCTTTCCCAATGTAGATGATTCTTACAAAGAGGCAGTGGACTTGTTGAAGGTCACTTATGGTAATATAGAACAAAGCAGGTTGGATCAAGTGAATAGCATTGTTTAATTTAAAATCTCCAGATCACACTTACAAAGGTTTACAACAGTTTAGAGTTAAACTGGAGAGCACTCTCAAAACTTTAAGCAATAAATATAATCTGAAGGAATCAGACTGGTTATTGAGTGCCATTGAACAGAATAAATTAAGCTGTAAAACATTTGAATGACTCTCGAACAAGTATCACAAAGGTTACTTTGGTCTGGAGGAAATAAGACTAGGTCTACAAGAATTAATTCTTCAGTTGCAGACCAGCCAACCATCTCATTTTAAAGATGCAACACATAATAACTCTGAGGTATATGTCAAGTTTCACAAAGGGAAAAATTATCCCCATGTTAATAATGAAAATTCATTTCCTAAAAAGAGTTGCATAGGTGCATATCAAGTAGCAGGAATGAGAAATAATGGTTCTCCACAAGGTGAGAAGAATAAGTACCCTCCTAAGAGTAGCCCAGTTAATAAGAAACCAGTCAAAGAAGAGAGAGATTGTCTCTTCTGTAAGGGTACTCATTTTTCTAAGAATTGCAATGCATAAAATTCATGGAATAATAAAGTTGAAAGACTGGAGGAACTTGGCAGATGTATCTGATGTCTATGTAATCACAATGTAAAGGATTGTCAAGCCAAATTAACCCTTTGACTGTTTCCGACGTATAAATACGTCTTACGAGCCAATGTTTCTGACGTATTTATACGCACAAATTCTAGCGGCTTCAAATCGCGCGCCAAAGGCCTGGTAGGCCTACACGGGAGAGAATGGGTCTCAGTGGTCGGTGTGCACCCTGTGAAAAAAATCTGGGACCTAGCGGTGCATTGTGGGAACGCCATGTTGTCAGTCCATTTTCACCATGCCTCTCGGTAAGAAGTTCCTCACTCCTCGGCGGATTGGAGGTCTTTTGTTCCCAAGTGATAGCTCTAACAGCGATGAAAATGTCAGTGACAGTGAATTCAAGGGTTTTCAAGTAAGTGTTACCGAAAAAAGTGCCCAGGATAACGTAAATAGTGACGAAAACCCAGATGACCCACAACCTTCGACCTCTGGTGCTGTGCCGGCTTGTTCACATTCACCTTCGCCTGTACCAGGACGAAAGAGGAAACTATTTGGTCGTGTACAACACCCTGATGATAGCAGTGATAGTGATAGTGATAGTGATTTCAAGGTCATTGAAAGCAGTTCTAGTGACAGTGAGAGTGAATATCCCCAGTGAAGCGCCAGTATGTACGACGTAGCATGCGGTCTGGTAGTGTTTCATATGTTGTTCCAAGGGGAAGGAGAAACTCTGGGAGCACATCCCGTGGCCCAACACCACGACCTGATAGTGAAGATGACGATATTGTAACGATGGGGATGAATTGGGGACAGTGAGGGAGGAGGCAGTGTGGTGATATGAGGTGGGGG